>JAOYMZ010025527.1:0-17535 GCA_025802335.1 Pinguicula primuliflora | reverse complement strand
TGAAATTTAATCCTGCATAATTCATTACGAACACAAATGATCCAATAATTGATCATAATAGAGATGATTGAGGCGAAGAAAATGGATGAAATGATATGCAAATGAGGCCTAAATCACTATATAAATTCAAGCTATCACTCATACGCTACTTTTTTAACATTTTGCCACCACCTTGTTTCCTTTATCGCCTCCTTCTATCTCTTCTACCCCCTTCTTGTTGAGCCTCTTTACCATCTAACATTCTACAACTCCCCACCATCATCGAATTCACCCTATAATTAGATTTCACTAATCTCCTCCACAACTCATCCTTCTCCTCTAATAAACACCCCAGCCACTTCCCAAAAAGGGAAAGATTAATTTCTTCTAGCTTCCTGATTCCTAGACCCCTATCAGCTGGTTGGCATATTCTGCCCCATGCTATCTAATGCACTCGTTTTTTCCGTCTCTCCCTCCCAAAAAAAGGTTCTGAGGATTGATTCGAGTTTATTTGGACATGTCCAGGTGCTATAAACATTGAGAAGTAGTACAGGAGTATGGAGGATAGTACATAATTGATGAGCACAACCCTTCCCGCAACTGATAGATTTCTCTTCACCCAGCTTTCACACACTTTCTTAAACTTGTCAATCAGTGGTCTCCAAGTTCTACCCTGCTCTTTATCTCCCACACGAAGTTCCAAGTAGACAAACGGAATTTGACCTATTCTACAATTCAAGTAATCTGCTATTTCATTGATCACATTGTTCTCCACATTCATCCCTATCAGACTGCTTTTTTAAAAATTTATCTTGAGACCAGAGACTAGTTCAAACCACCTCAGAACAGCTTTGAAGCCCCTTATGCTCTGCCAAGAACCCTTTCCAAACAGGATCACGTCATCTGCAAACTGCTAGTGTGAGAATTTAACTTTTTATCCACCCACTCAATCACACCACCCTCTATCGCTTTGTTCAGCATGAAACTCAACCCCTCTACAACGATGAGGAAGAGGAAGGGTGATAATGGATCACCTTTATCAACCCTCTTTCCGGCTTGAACTTATTTGAAGGACTGCCACTAACCAGAATTGTCGTGGATGCTGATCTTAGACACTCCTGCACCCACCTTCGCCATTTTCTCGAAAAACCTTGGTTCTGAGACATATTATCTAAAAACTCCAAACTCACAGGTACATATGCTTTTTCAAAATCTAACTTCAATATCACTGTTGGCAACTTCAAATTCTTTACCTCTAGAACCACCTCATTTGCACATAATAAACCATCCAACATCCTCCTTCCTCCAATATATGCTGTTTGATTTTCTGCTATCACCTTATCCATCACCTCTTTTGTTCTGTTGGCCAGAAGCTTGGCCATTATTTAATACATGCCGTTCACTAGAGTGATTGGCCTGAAATCTTGCACTACTTGCGGTGAGTCTACTTTTGCCAAGGTACCATAGCTGAACTCTATTTTGTGAAAATATTAACTAACTGTTGATTGGTGATGATAATGTGGATCAAGATCAATATATGCAGTTGCTGGAAAATTTTATAACCCATTGCTGTTTTCTTTTGTTCGATCTTATGATGCTGATGCTGAGCCAATGTCTAGACAAGACAGTCCCCCAGAAGGCATCTCGCAGCATACTAAATTCAAGCGGAGGTGTTCTAACCTAAATTTCTGCTGGGTAGGCACTTGGAGATTGAGGTATGCTCCATCATCTTGACTCCCTTGATGAAGTATTTGAAGGACATCCGCGGCAGCTGCACGGTTTCAAAAGCCTAGAAAACTCAGGCTGCCTCGACTACTACGGGATTCCCACTTCGTGAATCCATTTGCGATCTTGTTTACCACGGAGGTGTATGCTATCATCATAGCAGCGCCTCTGGCCAAGGTACCATAGCTGAATTATATTCATGAAACATCGGCTGATTTTTGACTGGAGATGATGATATGGCTCAAGCTAAATTTAGGAAATGCACAGAATGATCTGGTGAATATTCCTAATCACTTGCTATGTATTTGATGCATATGTTTGCTGGTGCAAAAATGATGAGCTCCTCGAGCACTTTTTATTAATCTGTTGCTGTGCTACGCTCACGGATCAGAGGAGTCAAGCCTAATGTCGCCAAAATCAGCCACAAAACATTGCAATGTATTTGATGCATATGTTTGCTGGTGCAAAAATGATGAACTCCTCGAGCACTTGTTATTAATTAGTTGCTGCTATGCTGTCCAATTCTACACTCACGGATCAGAGGAGTCAAGCCCAATGTCGCCAAAATCAGCCACAAAACATTGGAGCGGAAAGGTTGCTTACAAAAACACTGGAGTATGAAGGCAGCTGAATGCAGGATGAATTCCAAAATTATGGCGTATCCAAGCTACAAAAGGATATCCAAACTCATGACACTTTGTACTTGTAAATTTTCTGTTGTTGGTTCTTTGTTTTCCTTTTTTCTTTATTGGGCACACGCTACATTGTAATTAAATTTGGCGGAGGAGGACGGCCGCCCAATAAAATTTAAAAAAAAAGTCTACTTTTGCAATGAAGGTTATGTGCACTGCATTACCACCTCTCACTATTTTTCCATTTGAGTAGAACTCTTGAACCATCTGCACAATCTCATCCTTCGTTATTGGGAGGAATCTTTTGATGAAATTAAAATTGATTCCATAAGGCTCCGGGCATTTACGACCTCCACAGCTTTTAATTGCACCTACTATTTCTTCCTCACTGAATGGCTGAATCAGATGTTGGCCAGCAATCTCACTTAGTTTCTTACACCCCAAACACTTTAACTTCGGTCTGTTCTTGCACGGTTCTCTAAACTTTTCCTCAAACTCTACTTTGAAAATTCTTTTAGCTGTTCAGGATTGTCTATCCATGCATTCTCTTGCCATACACCATTAATACAATCTCTGGCCCTTTTTCTTTTCACATAATTGTGATAAACCCTTGAACTCTCATCACCCTCCTTTAACCACAACAGACGTGCTTTCTGATACAAGTTTCTCTCCCATTCCCTTTGTAATCTTTTGATCTCATTCCACACCCATTCTGGTTTATCCCTTTCACTCTCCCATAAGGTGTTGTTCTCCACTTCAGACTCCAACCTTCTTAACTCAGACTTCAGCCTCTTAATTTTGTCCTCAGGTTGTGTGTTCTTATGCTTATTCCACTCCCTGATCTCATTTCTCAGTATCTTCAGCTTTTCCTTGATACTGAAACTTTTGTAACCACTTATGTTTGTCTTTGTCCACACTTTCTCTACTAACTTCACAAACTCCTCATCCTACAACCAAGTGTCCAATACCCTTGTTGGCTTGATTCCCCAGTCTACCACTTTGTCCAACAACAGAACCAGACAATGATCAGTGTCTTGCCTCGGCAATCCCTCTTGAATCCAATGTTCAGCTCTTTCTAGCAACTCTTCATTCATCAGAAAACGATCCAGACGACTCATGGAGCCAAGTGCTAGTCTGTACCAGGTGAATTTTCTCTTTGTCATAGGTATATCCAACAGATTGTTTGTGCTATCAAAATCGTTAAATATTTCAACTTCGTCTATGTTACTCTATGTGAGTCCTCTCCTCTCCTCCATCCTCAGAACTACATTGAAATCTCCATACACACACCATCAGTCTTCATTATAGTTGTGCATTCTTTCAGAAATGGCTTGCAACTGTTGCCTCTTCCCCTCCAAATCCCCTGCACCATACACATTAACGAGCTGAGACACCTTAACATCATGTTTCCATATCCCTCTTAGTCCCAGTATACTGTTCCCATCCCACATCTCATTACGTCATAATTTACTCTTCACCCAAACGTAGAGCAAGCCCCCCGATGCACCCTCAGAGCTCTTTTACATCCACTCAAAATCTTCATCCCTCCACAAAGATTGACAAAACTCTCTATTTATCACTTCCCTTTTAGTTTCCTTCATCCCTACGAAATCAATTCTTTTTTCCCTCATCAAATTTCTCAGTTCTTTTCTTTTTTGGTTGCACCCCAGACCCCTTACATTCATTGTTAAGATCCTCTTTGAGTAACCACCTTTTTGTTCTCTCCTTCCTTCTTTAGGTCCCGACCAAGACTTCTCAGAATGTTTCTGGTCTCCATTTGTTGTAAATTGTAACTGATCTAGTAATTCCCCACCATCATTTTCCATGTGAATTCCTATGGTCTTGCCCATAGTTAAAATTTCTTCAGCTTCATTTCTCATGTATTTGGTGTTAGTAGCCACTATATTACTATCATTTAGCGAGTTTGATAAGATGCAGCTATGCTTTCTCATTTGAGCTTCTTGTTGCATTCTTCTTTTCTCATCTTTCTTTGATCTTTTTGTCTCACCCACCAGATTTTTCCTAATTTTATCATTCATATCCATCTGTGTTGTTTTCTTTCTCCCCTTAGGTTTCTTACAACCTTTATTCTTTCACACTTTTTTCATTTTGTTCCATATCTCTCAATCCAAGTCAAAATCATCATTCCCAACACTATTCAACACACAACATTCAGCCTCAACCTCTGCCACTTCTACCCTGTCGTGCTTTTCAAAATCTTTCACAACCTGTTTCTCTTTTTCAAACCAGTCTGTCTAATCTTGTTATTGTCTCATACTGTTCACTACCAACGTAATCAGACATTTCTCCATATCATTCGCCCCTTTTTCTACCCCTTGTACAGTTCCAACTATTCCAGGTGTGACTTTTAAAGCCTCTTATGCCACACTTAATTGAGTATCCTCGACATATTCATCCTCATCCTCCGACAAAGGCATTTTTTGCCACAACATTCCTCTTCCTTCACAGCTTTTCTCCTTGACAAACTATTCCATTTCGCCCCACTCCTCTTTGTCACTACCTATGTCCGGCTCCTTCCATTCCCCATCCTCCTCAGAGTCTGTGTTATTCCCTTTCTCAGCAACAGAAAGTTTTTCCTCACTGTTCTCATACATGTCATACACGACATCCTCTTTCCACTGTTCAAGTTCGAATCTACTCTCTGCAAGCTCCTTTACCCAGATTTTATACTCTCTGCCATACACCTTTATCAACCATGACGTATTTAGATTTGTGCCAATACTGGAGTAGATTAACAACTATGGAACCTCAAGGTAATCCTTTCTCAATGTAACCCCATCTACTCTCACTAGCTTGCCTAGTTTCTGTCTGATTGCCTCAAATATAGATCTTTCCCATGCTCTCAATGGACACCAAACACCTTAACCCATCTAAATTGCTTTGGCTCTTTCTGTTGTTCATGACCATTCAACCATTTGCTTATCCATTCCTTTGCCCACTCACTATCCATGTTAAGCAGTGTTTCTAATTCCTTCCTATCTATATCTTTTATTAGCACTCTGCCTGCTCCCAAACTGAACACCGCCAGTTTCCTGTATCCCCCTTGCCTAAGAGCTCTCTGAAAGTAACCAACACCTTCCATTTCTTTCAAAACAACCATCTGAGTGTGTAATACCCTTAAAATGGTTGTTAGTACTACTCATATCAATAAGGTGCACCTACTTTTCTGGGAGCCCATCCATGAGAACTCCAAAGTTAAGCATGCTGACCCTGGAGCAATGTTGGGATGGGTGACCCCCTGGGAAGTTTTCCAGGGTGCGCACGAGTGAGGACAAAGTGTGCTGGAAAGTCAAATGTTGGTTTGTGGGGACAGTATGGGCAATTATTGGCTAGGGCATGGGTGGGTAGAGACACTCATGCTGCCATAACGACCTCGGAGAAGGCCGGGGCATTATAGAGTGTACTTTAGCCATTCAGCATCTGACCCAACAGTGTTGACTACTAATTCATCCTGCATTTTTTCTAAGCCAGTGTGTTCATCTCCTTTCATTCCTTTGCTCTTTACGACTCTTATAGTTTTAACACCGTTTAGCTTTCCAGCATCCTTCCTACCTACCTCCATACTTTCAATGACCAACTCCTTGTAGCTTCTTTCTGCTCGCAACCCACTCTTAACCCACTGTATTTTCAGCCCACCATTATATTTTCTCTGCACACACGACCTCTGCCCACTACCCTTCTCATGAGCCTTAGCTCCCTTCTCAAATTTTGCAAGGTTCACCTTTAATTTGTATGTGCCTACCCAGATATTGTTTAGTTTCTCCTCTTGATCCTTCACACATACCACCACATTATCAAACCTCACAAAGCCAAACCTTTCACCCCAATTTGTTAGTTTTGCTGGAATTATAACTTCACATTCCTTGCAGCTCAAAGATTCGAAATATTGCCTGTTTGCTCCAAATCTGTGGGAAATTTGCGAACAAGTATGTTACAAATTTCAAGTACCCCACTCAGAATTCACATTTAGCATCAAGAGCGAGCCCAACCCAAACGATTGTGAACATCACCCTTGCATGGACCCAAACGGCTGTGTACATCACCTCTGAAACTCTCAACTTCTGCCCCTGTACTATTCCTCTCTATTCCTACAGTTGGAAATTGTGCAATTGATAGAGCTACGGTTGTGCCCAAATGTATTTCCTTGCGGAATTCGTCGGGGTCAGTGTCTGGGACAGTTACGGCCATTACAATTTTGTCTAACTCATTGAAGCGCTCCCTACACAGTGTAAGCTAACAATCCTACATGGGAAGGGAATACATCTTACGGGTTTGGTGGGATTGCCATGGACTTGACGTTTTGGTCAGATTCTACAGATTTAGGGCTTTTCTAGAGAGAGAAGCTCTCGCACGCTCAATCTTTCCTGATAACAATTAACTAGATTAGTTTTCTATTTTGTTCAATATACTTAAAAAAAATTTAGACTGTATATTATTATTAATAAAATAAACTTTAATGTATGTATATTTTTTAGTGTAAATGAGGCATCATAAAAAAAAATTCCACAACGCACCCAATTCTTCTTTCTCATTTCTTGCACGTTTATTCATTGTAATTAAAATAAATTCCACAACCAGTGTGAGATATTTTTAGTTGTTGATCGCCGTTTTGGTGTCGTTTTCCATTTTTAAAATAAAATTTAAATAGGCTAGATGGAGGAATCAAACCGCGACCTGAAGTACTGGAGTGCAATAACTCAACCGTTCGACCTAGGAATCTCATTTATGAATATATATAATGAATTTAACATTAAATATAAGCCCTAATCCCTGACATTATGGTGGCTTCGCAGATAAAAAAAAATTAAAATCCTAAACTCTATCCAAAACTTTAAACTCCATAAACATTAACAAAATCAAATTTAATACTATGGTAAAATCCTAAATTCTAAACCCGAACACCAAACCCTAAACTACACAACCCAAAATGTTAAGCTTTATTAAAAAATGATAGTTAATATTACGGTGGTTTTACTGCAAAAAAATTAAAAATCCGAAATCCTAAACTATATAAACTCAAAATGCTAAGTTATAGTAAAAAATTGGCAATCAAAATTTGACAGCTTCGCCGATAATATACTAAACCCCTAAACTATATAAGCCCAACGTTGAAATTGATTTTGTGCGTGACATTATAACTAACATTCTCGATATTAACATTGACAACCAAAGGCTGAGGAGAGAGGGGGTGCTTGAGAAAGAGGATGCTCATGGCAAGATAGCGGCACAACCAGAAGGAAACACTAGAGAACATAGAGAAACTGAGCTACTATACTCGAGGGAGGCCATTCAAAGGGGGGCAAAGGCTAGAGACCAAGATTGGATCCATCAGCATCTCACCTGCATGCTTTACTATTAAATTGTTTAATGTGCATCTGCTCATATCATATAATGATATTTAAAAGTGTATATATACATATATAGAACCCTTCCTATATATATGTGAGGTAATATATGTATATAAGGAGAACTTCGTATGCACAATTCTTGTGTACAAAACTCGTGCACAATTCTTGTGTGTCACATTCGTTTTTGAAATTGGTCGTGCAATTGGAAAACTTATATATAGGAGATGAAAAGCCCCATGTTCTGACATGGTCCCGGTGACGAACTTAACCTAAGGGAAAAGGGATTCAGAAATTTCCTGTGATAAAGTCGTTGGAATCGTGTTGAAACTCAAGACTTTTCATCTCCTATGTATAAGCTTTCCAATGATACGACTAATTTCGAAATAGGATGATATCGCATAAAAATTATGCACAGGTTGTTCATATAAAAATTTTCCTCTGTATATATATACATATATGTAGGGAGCGACTATATAGCCTCCTTCAAACACCCATACTTTTACCCTTCATTTAAATTCTGGACACTGTCATCACTTGATATCGAAATTGATCACACTATTGAAAAACTTTTACAAGGAGGCTGAAAACCCAATGCTTCGGCGGAGTACCGGCGACTCTGTCGCTGGAATTTCTAAATCCTAATTATATACTACTTAACCCAAGAAAAAAAGTGTACAATATTACTGGCAATGAAGTCGTTGGAACTCTGTCGAAGCATGAGGTTTTTGATCTCCTGTGTAAAGCCTTTCCATCGATGTGATCAATTTCGATAATAGATGATGGCAGTGTCCGGAATTAAAAGAAAAATACAAGTATATCTATACATATATATACATAAACCAAACCAAACATGCCGAGTAAATCCCGCCCTTAAACTGGGTCTGAGGAGAGTAGGATGTACTTTATCATACCCCCACCCCTCAACAAGATAAGGAGATTATTTTCATAGAGACCCCCAGCTCGGAAAAAAAAGTAATAATACTAGAATACAAAATAATAATAATAATAAAAGAAGCAAATATAACTGAAATAACTACTTACCTCAACCATGCACTACATACATACCGAAATAAATAAATGCCTACAAAAATAACGAACAAAAGTAAAATAACTACATTCTACACTTAATAGATGAAATACAATTAGATGCAATCTATCTACTAGTATGTCTCACTTATCTCTATAAGTCTATAGGTCAATAAGCAAATAACTACTCTATATAGTCTTATGTATCTCTAACCGTAATATGATGTCTCCAACTCGTCCTATCAGAGGTCATGTCCTCGGAGAGGTTTAATCCTACTAAATCTAACCGAATCTGCTCATTCCATGTCCTCTTAGGTCTCCCTTGCCCTCTTCACCCTTCGACTTGTAATTCTTCGACTCTCCTGACTGGCTCGTCCAAACTCCTTCTGCGTACATATCCAAACTATCGTAACCTTTCTCCCTCAATTTGGCACTTATAGACATGACACCTAGTGTATCTCTAAAGACCCCATTTGGAATCTTGTCTAATCTCGTGCGACCACACATCCATCTTAGCATCTGCATCTCCGCCACTTCAAATTTTTTGCGCATGTGAAAGTCTCATAGCCCAATACTCTAAATCGTAGAGCATCGTCAGTCTTATAACTGTTCTATAAAATTTTCCCTTCAACTTGAGTGAAACTTTTTTATTGCATAACACCCCAGTAGCCGACTGCCATTTCATCCATCCGACATTGACGCGATGGATACCGTCGTCTTCCACACAACCATCCTTTTATATAATGGATCCTAGATATTTTATATATCTAAAACATATATGTATATCTATACAGAGATTGGATCTTATGGGCAGCCTTCCTGCAGGCAATTTTTGCTTCTGTGGGCAGCTTTAATGGCAGCCATCCGATCTCAATCTAACGGCTCTAGTTAAAGATCTCTTTTTGTCTGGAACGCCATTAACACTGCAGGAAGAGGATCTAAAACCTAAATAAAATTGAAAAGCTCTACAACACCGGCACAAGCACAGCTTCACTCCGGCGAATTGACAAGCCCCACCCATCGCCGACGACGAGCTATCTTCCTCAGGCCGGATGCAGAACCTTCCCATTAGCAAACAAAACCCGACAGTGCCTCATCATCTCCTGAACCAACCCTTCTTCAAGCTCCACCGCCGCAACACAGCCATCTCCAACCTCCTCTCCACTTCCAGATAATACCCAAGGAATGCTTGTCCCGATTCGCAGTATCTACCATAGGGAAATGGGAGAGCAAAATTTTGAGCGGTGGTGGTGATTTTGTTTTTGTGGCGGTGTAATTTCATTGTGATTTTCATTTGGGTTGGATTACTGGTGATGTAAACAAATTGTGGTGGCTAGATTAGCAGTAGAACTTGCTGATTGTAGGAAAATGAGGTCATCTTTGGGTTGTGATTTCGTCCTCGTTCTCGTCGCACAGCGAGAGGTTGAGAATGGTGGTGATGTCGTACTACTTAGTTGGTTGTTGGAGGAGATGGTCGAGATTAGAGTCAAGATCCACGGCTGGAATTAAAGCTGCCCACAGAAGCAAAAAACTGCCTATAGGAAGGCTGCCCGTAAGATCGGAGCTCTATCTATACATCTAGATTTATATAAAAAGAAAAATACAAGTGAAGTCCTAAATGGGTATGAATCTTGGGTAAATTTGTCTTTCTGCCATGCTGTTTACTCTCTTTCTATTATTTAGAACTCACCGTTCTTCCAAATATCGGTGTCACGCACGGCCTTCAGGAAAGCAGTATCAATCTGCACCGCTCTCTGGATGGCCAGTGTAATTAAGCACGAATAATCTACGTCATTTGCATACATTAGTCTTCCATAGACAGGTGTATACTGCACCGGTCTTCCGTAGACCGATGCAATTTATCGATCTACCGAGTTTACCGGAAACTCGGTAGACGTGTAGCACTACCCTTTTGTAGTGCGGTGCAATGCCTATACTGGACGAACAAGTGTGAGAAGATCCAATGTGGAAAATTTTCCACTTGCAACCAACTTTCAAGAAATGCGCACACGATTCCACGCACATGACGTGGTTTTGACATGTTTGCACCATAGTAGCCACCTATTCGTAACACTCTTGTATACCATAAATTTTCTTTTTAAGTGCACGATATGATACTTTTGCACAACATTCTGTAAATCTGCTTAATCCCAAAATAATTGGCTCGCCTCTATTAGACCAATGTCGCCATCGTAAAGCTTTTTGCTTAATGAGGGTGGAATATTCACTGTGTCAGCTTGTTGAGGATAGGCATCTTGATGCCCCTAGGTACCCCCAATACCGGGTTTGGATACGTATGATCCAACCTAGGATGTACTGGAACCGAGACTGGGACAGAACCTGGTCGAATTTCCTTGCCATCAATAACATTCACAACTACTGGCCCCTCGGTATCAGCATGTGGATCTACAAATGGATCATCAACAGGAAAACTGTTAAAGATGGAAAATAGATTATGTAAATAAGGTAAAGATTAAGTCAAATATTTACCTTATCTAATCCCACAATCTCGGGATTTAGGTGAAGAGGTGTGATCTATATATACACTGTATTGTAAAGAAGAAAGAACAAGAAAAACAAAGGAGACGATATCTCTCCTGTGGAGTAAGCAATCGCCAAACCACGTAAAAATCCTTGTCTCACGTTTTACATTCTCAAATTCATATAATCAACATGGTATCAGAGCAGGATTAGGTCCTGTGTTCTTCTCGTCATCCACCAAATAACAGATTCTCGGCAAGGCCAGAAATCTGGTGGTATCAGAAATCGTGGAAAAGGAAAAGGAAAAGGAATCTGACTTTATGGTTATCCCTCAAACATATTTCAAAAATACTTATCTCAGCAATTCAAGGTGTTCATGGAATCTCAGATAGGAGCAAAATCATCTAAGGAAGATCAAGACTCATCCGTCATCATTGATATGAAGGTGGATCATCACAATTATGTTTTGTGAGCCAAAAAGATAGAGTTGGCAATAATCATCAAGGATCGCCTGGAGTATATCTCCGGCGATGCCAAGGAACCACCGAAGGATGATCCTGGCTAAAAGGAATGGAGGAAGCAGGACACCTAGGTGTTCCAGTGGATCACCAAATCAATCGACAAAAGGTTTATCGATCAATTTATCTACTATCCAAACTCCTTCGAGTTGTGGCAAATCCTGGCATGGACATTCAACTCCAGTGAGGATAGCTTACATAGATTTGACCTGGTGAAAAGGCCGACAGAATAGTTCAGGGGTGCCACCCCTGAACTATAACAGGTCCAATTGGACCTGTTATAAAGTCGCTCCAATTGGAAGAATACTATTCTTCGTGCAACTCCCTATGGACGGAGATTGACGGGTGCCAACCAAATCCAATGCAGTGTATCAACGATATCGGCAAATACAATGGGATTTAGTTAGAGCATCGGTTATTCAAGTTTTTGGCCGAATTAGATCCAGCATATGAAGCAATCATCCAAGACATTCTCAAGGAGACACCTTTGCCCTCAGTAGATGTTGCATACGCGACAGTCCGATGGGAGGCTACACGAAGTTAGATCTGGAAATCCTCAGGCATAGCCTCCAGCAGATCAAACACTGTATCACTAGGCGATATCGGGACAGGATTAGCGATTCATGGTTCAGCGGCGACAGACAGGAGTCGTCACCCGTCGACCATAGATAATTCGACTCAAACACCAGAACGTCGGTCAGAAACCACAAATCAAGTCAGCGGTCCATCATATCGATGCCTTGTGTGTGATTATTATTAGAATCTTGGCCATTGGAAGAAAGATTGCTACAAATTACATGGAAGTTGATGGTCTCACTGAGGGGGCAGAAGAAGCGGACATTTCGGACATGGACGGAGGGGCGGCCGTGCAGCCATCACTAATGGCGATCGCTACCCACTGGAGGATGATTTGGCTGGCAAAACTGCAATCGCGAACCTGAGCCACGACAGAATTGCCCGACATTGCGAGGATGGAAGGATCCAAATAGAACAAATTGAGACTTGTCTTAATGAACTGGCACAAAAGACCCGAGAGGCCGTAGGTATAGATAGATAGGGGTATTCAGTAGTAAAAAGACGAGAATGCCCTCAATTTATTTCTTCTGCTAAGTATTTTGCACAAGGGTGTTTCGGTAAAAATGAGGATCTAGCGGAAATTGGGCCGAAATTGGAGATTGGGCCAGAAATCAGTGGTCCTGATTTAAATTCAACTAAATCAATTTTTTCTGCAGCCTATTTAACAGAAAATCAGGCCCGATTTGATTATGGACAAAATTTGAGTCCAAAGAAAAATTCGAATTGGATTTTTTATTGTAGTGCGACTGACACTATTACTTATGAATTATCTGATATTGTTGAAGTGCAGAAAACTCAGAAGAAGGTAGTTCAAACGGCAAACGGTACATTTGCTCCAGTTAAAAGTGTCAGGGTTATTGAAATTTCTCCTTCCATGAGATTATCAAAGTATCTCTACGTTCCATCTCTTTCATATAAGCTGCTCTCAATTTGTCATATTTCGAAGGAGCTGAATTGTGTTGTTATGATGTATCCTAATTTTTGTATCTTGCAGGACATCCATACGAAGAAAATAATTGAGCGAGACGGCTTGTACAATGTTGATGAAATCACTTTCGAGGGACGGACACTCCTCACTCATGGATCGCCTGACCCTCAAAGTTGATTGTGCCATCGTCGTTTAGGTCACCCATCGCAGTCCTACCTTCATCGTTTATTTCCTCAAATTTCAAATATTCTTTTCAATTGTGAAACTTGCATTCTGGCTAAAAGCCATAGACAACCTCTTTCGTCAAAACATGTTCGTATTTAGAAAATATTTTCATTAATTCATTCTGATGTGTGTGAGCCTGCACCCATTACTGGGGGGTAAGGATTAAGATATTTCGTATTATTTATTGATGACTGCAGTCATATGACGTGGGTTTATATGTTGAAAAACAAGTCTGAGGTTTTTGAGAAATTTGTCCAATTTTATCGCATGATTTTCACTCAGTTTGACACAAAAATTCAAATACTTTGTTCTGACAATAGGGGTGAATTTGTCAATAACCAAATGAAAACCTTTTGTACTGAAAATGGGTTGTTGCATCAAACCTCCTGTTCATATTCTCCCCAGTAAAATGGTGTTGTTGAGAGGAAAAATCGTTTTCTTCTTGAGATTACTCGTACTTTAATGATTGAGTCGCGTGTGCCGTCAAGTTTTTGGCCTGAAGCTGTAACTACTTCTATGTACTTAGCGAATAGATTGCCCATTGAAATTCTCAATTTTCGAACCCTTATTCAGAAATTATCTGATTTTACTCAAGTTCCCCCGTATTTATCTTTAACCCCGAAGGTATTTGGATGTTCTATGTACGTGCATGTCCCTAAAGTTAATCGCTCAAAATTTGATGCATGTGCTGAGAAGTATGTATTTGTGGGGTATGGGGGATTACAGAAGGGGTATTAGTGTTATAATCCCCAAACTTGCCGGGTTATTACCACTATGGATTGCAACTTTATTGAGATTGAGTACTACTATCAATCAAGCGGTCAGGGGGAGACCACAGGTGACTCTCTTGATTGGTTAGCTTATACCACAGGTGACTCTCTTGATTGGTTAACTTTCTCTCCAGCTACAGTACCACAGTCGACTCATACGCCTCACATGTCTTGCCCAGATTTGTGTCACATCACTCCAACGCATGCATCTCAGGTGCCTAACGCACAAGCTATACGACCCTCTATAGTTCATGAGACAGATAGACCATCCTCTGAGGCACATGACATCGACATAGTACATTCGGATCGTGAAGAGTCACCTCAGCTAGTTTCCTCATTGGATGTCCAGGTAAGTACAGTTCCTTATGAGGCTCCCATTCCAGATTCTATGACTAACTATGATGCAGGTAGTCCCATGATGCCGAGGTACACTCTTCTCCCTCGCTCCACTTGGGGAGTGAAACCGAAGAAGCATACTCCTGATCACGACCCGAGGTCTCAAAGGTATCCTGTGGCTGACCTGGTCAGGGGGAGTCTATCTGACAATACCAAAGCATTTGTTGCTGTGATTTATACAAATGAGATGCCCCGTAATGAAGTTGAGGCCATGAGGAGTCCTGAGTGGAAATGTGCGATGGAGGAAGAAATGAATACTCTAAGGAGGAACAGTACCTAGGAAAGATGCGAGTTGCCTCCAGGGAAGAAACCGGTGGGGTGTAGATGGTTATATACCGTGCAGCGAAAGGCAGATGGATCGGTTGAAACATACAAGGCTCGCCTTGTGGCAAAAGGCTATACACACACTTATGGAATTGATTACTCTGAAACATTCTCACCAGTTGCCAAATTGGATACTATTCGGGTCCTATTTTCCATCGTCGTGAATTTGGACTGGCGTCTACACCAGTTTGACGTGAAGAATGCCTTTTTACATGGATATTTGAATGAAGAAGTGTACATGGAGTGCCCTCCTGGATTTTCTGATGATTTTAGATGTGGAGAGGTTTGCAAGTTGAAGGAAGCGTTATATGGCTTGAAGTAATCTCCTAAAGCATGGTTTGGACGATTCACCTTGGCTATAAAGAAGTATGAATATCTTCAGAATAACTTTGATCACACCTTGTTCTTAAAAAGGCGAGCTCAAGGGATCACGTGCTTGATTATCTCTGTTGATGATTTGGTGATTACTAGAGATTATTCAGAAGAAATCGAAACACTCAGGGAAAACTTATTCAGGGAATTTGAAATGAAAGATTTGGGGATGTTGAAATATTTTCTGGGAATTGAAGTAGCACGTTCGAAGCAGGGCATTTATATTTCCTAGAGAAAGTATATTCTGGACTATTTAGTAGAGACTGGTTTACTTGAGAGCAAACTTGCAGATACCATGGTGGTGAATCATGGCTTGAGAATAGTTGAGGGAGCAGAGAGTACAGATAGGAGCAGGCATCAGCATTTTTTTTTGGGGGGGGGGGGAACTGATTTACTTATCCCACACATGACCTGACAATGCATATGCAGTTGGAGTAGTGAGTCAATTCATGCTTGATCCCCAGAGAGAACATATGAATGCGGCACTCAGGATTCTAAGATACCTGAAAGGTTCCCCCGACACGGGAATATTGTACCAAAAGAATGGACATTTGAGGATTGAAGCATATACAGACTCTTATTGGGCTAGCAATCCAGTTGATAGGAGGTCAACTTCTGGATATTTTACATTTATTGGTGGGAATCTTGTTACATGACGTAGCAAGAAGCAGAAAGTTGTTGCACTGTCGAGTGCTGAAGCAGAATTCCAAGGTGTAGCTCACGGTCTGCCAGAAATACTATGGTTGAGGAAATTGATGACAAAATTGGGTTTTGTACCACCCTCTGAAGCTTTCCCTTGAGGCGTGATAATCGTGCAGCTATACATATATCTCAGAATCCGGTCCAACATGATAGGACTAAGCATGTGGAGGTTGATCGACACTTCATCAAAGAGAAGCTCGAGACTGGAGCTATCACACTACCATTTGTGCGATCAGAGGACCAGCTGGCAGATATTTTGACCAAGGCTGTCAATGATCGTATGTTTCATGATGTATTGAGCAAGTTAGGCGTTGGGTACCCCACGTCTAACTTGGGGGAAGTGTTAAAGATGGAAAAGAGATTATGTAAATAAGGTAAAGATTAAGTCAAATCTTTACCTTATCTAATCCCACGATCTCGGGATTTAGTTGGCGAGGTGTGATCTATATAAACACTGTATTGTAAAGAAGAAAGAACAAGAAAAACAAAGGGGACAAAATCTCTCCCGTAGAGTAGGTAATTCGCCGAACCACGTAAAAATTCTTGTCTCACATTTTACATTCTCAAATCCATATAATCAACAAAAACTGCATACTGGCGTCCACCCACTATCATAACTCATGTGATTTTGAAAATCATCTCCCTGGTAAAATTGGAGCGTGTGTTGAAATCTTCCACCGGCGTCAAATTTAGATTCCACTACCACATATTAGAATCATCATTTCTTTATTAGGAAGAATCACTACCATCTCCTCCATATCTCGTAATCTGTAAAAACACAAATTTACAATAAATATGATAATCAAATAAAGAACAATTATTATAATAATTAGAGATCTCTAAAAAGAAGAATACTTATTGTATTCTTTGTGCTGCTTGGACTCGTTTAATCTGTGTTTTGGTGTGTAGAATAGGGGGAATTTGGGGGGCCATTTATAGGCCACGCACCGCCCTACAGAAGGGCGGTGCTACACGTTTACTAGGTTTTCGGTAAACCAGGTAGATTCGTAAATTGCATCGGTCTACGGAAGACCGGTGCAGTATACATCGGTCTATGAAAGACTAGTGTATGCTAATGACGTCAATTAATCGTGCTTAGTTACACCGGCCTTACAGAGAGCGGTGTGGATTGATACTGGTTTCCTGAAGATCGGTGCGTGACACCGATAATTAGAAGAACGGTGAGTGCTAAAAACAAGAAGAGAGTAACCAGTATCGCAGAAAGGCAAATTTGTCGTGAATCTTGGGCCACAAAGAAATTAGAATTGATTTTGACCCAAAAACAATCTTGCGATGAAGAAGATAAACATTGTCGAGAACGAGAAACATGATTAACTCCCGAGAAGCCGCTGATAAGTACCTAATTAGGGCTTATTCCATGCTACATTTTAGTCCATTTCATTCCCTAAACACCAAGATTTAAGCTCAAAACATACATTTTTCCACTATCTTATGAATTTGGGTACTAGATTTTATGTTGTAACAACTTAAGCTTAATTCACTACATATTTT
>JAOYMZ010025506.1:0-17538 GCA_025802335.1 Pinguicula primuliflora | reverse complement strand
ACATATAACGTTTCAAATTTCTTATAGCACACAGCTATAAGATGAGTTCCGAACATATCAAAAGAATCTGTGTCGTGCCATATTTATCCTTAATCAATTCGAAAATCACCCAGTTGGAAGGTACACTGACCAACCTTCTAGACAGTGATTTTCATTTCTCGTGAAGAACCCACATTTCTGGTGGAGTCACAGTGGTCTATCTTAAATATCAGTCCTAGACAGCCCGACATGAGCACGATTAATGTGGATGCTCTTTTAATATTCGGATTTTATGTAAACAGTGATTACCATAAAACGGTTTTATTGACACATAGTCAATAAAAGATGTCGTTGTATATAATTTTATTACGTTTGTTCTCTTTTATTATTATTCGGAACACATTCCAATAATAAAAGGAATTTGCAACACGTAACATGCTAGTAAACCATGACACATAGTCAATTAAACATGCTTTTGTTCTCAAATAGAACCTAATCATGTATGCTAAGAATTTAAATTGCACACAACATAAATAAATTCTAATAATGCATACCTAAAATATTTAACATATAAATATTCCTAATCATACATTTTCATAATTTACTAATAAATGAAAGTGCAAATATTATTCAACACATAAATAATACTTAAGCATGCATTTAACAATTTAACAAATAAATTGACAATGGCTATTTTTATTTAACACAATGTCCCTAAACATGTTTGTTAAAAATTAAATTTATTCAACACATAAATAAAAATAATTTTTTTAAAAAAATTGGACTTCAAAATCTTGGTAAATTTCTATAATTAAGACAACCAAAAGAAACGGCCCCATCAAAAAAAACATTCCTTTTTATTTGTTGACTGCCTCTTAGGGTTTCAAGAACCCCCGTTTTTTTCTTGGCCCCTCTACCACCAGTGTCCGCTGCCACCATGTCACAGGAGGGAAAATATATTTGTTTCACCTTTCTGGTCGGAAAAGGCATCATTTTCCGGCCACCTCCTCTTGTTTTCGATGATATACCTCTTTGGACGGTGGCACGTGACGAACACGCCCGCGTCTAATCGCCGAAAAAACGAAACAAAATCGTAGATCTGGATAAATATAAACCGGTAAATAGAACAGAGCCATACTCGATCGTAATTCCTAAGGCACGTGACGAACACGCGGCGACGGTAGTTTGGCGACGACGACGACAGCTCCAAGTAGTATATTGGATTTTACCGGAAACATACAAAACATATTCGATTAGTATCCGAAAAAAATTTAATTGAATAAAATCAATTATAATCGGAATTCGGCTCCGATACCACTGTAGGATTGACTCCTAAATATCAGAACAGATCTGAAAATTAATACGAATACAAAATCGTATCTTTATAAAAGAAGCGTGGTTGATCATAATATTCTGGTTGAACAGATCTTCAAACGGGACTACCAGAGTCCCGGTATATTCCACAACTCAAAACTCTCCTTCCGAGATGATGAACACATGAGATTAGAATTTGCTTAAGCGTTCAAGCATATGTTAGGGTTTGGGAATCTCCTTATTTATAGGAGTAGACATGGGCAATATGGGACACAGTTCATTTAATGTAATAATTATCTATATTACAATTTTTAATTGTAATTACATTTTTCCATAATTACGTTAATGTCCAACAGTAAGGTTGAAGATTTGAGATGAATTAAATGACTTGTTTTGTTATTTAAAAAGCTATAAGGATCAAAAGTGTCAAGAAAAATAATTTCCAACACCTTGCATCCGAGGAAATATCTACAAACATATTAGGGAAGGGATATTTTTTATTTATAATTATTCCATTTCTCTCTCTCTCTCTCTCTTTTTATTCCATTTCTCTTGAAACACTAGCATAAGCAAGTATTTAGATATATTTGTTCTTATGAAGAAACATAGCCTATTGAATATTGTTAGAAGATAATTGATTTTGTGTGAAAAAAAGTCCATTTTCATAAAAAAATAAATTCTCTATATTGTTGATATTTAAAATTTTAGTCAAAATTATTAAAGGTGTAATACCTACATTGTTTAGGATGCATTAACTAATTTCTAGTATGTAATCTAACTAATAATACAGAATTACTAGCATGTTGACGATTACGAGTAGGATGATATGATCCATTTAAAAGCTGACATGGACAATCCAGTTGAAATTAAAATTGAAGCTAAAGTTTACATATTTTGATAAAGTTGGAATTCAACTTTACAATAGTTTGGCCAAAATTGAAGGATCAAGTTGAAATTCAACTTTACAATAGTTTATAATTGTTTGACCATTTAAAATACAAGACATATTTATTTTGATAATACAAAATTAAAACGTCGTTCATATGGATGGAAACGAACAAGCAAGAAAGTAAACCGAGATTGCATCGAATGAAAATGGTCACACGTTGCAATAAGCCTCCATATAGGATTGCGGGTGATGTGCTCTGGTAGGGTCGAGGGTTCGGTGTCATCCATAAACGAACGGTCGAAGACCAGCTGAAGAGATCTGTTTACGAAAAACATCAATCGATATTTTATACTTGGTTCAGATGTAAATTCACCAAGATTGAGAGTATTTAGTCATTAGACAGCCGGGCAAGATGTTTATAAAACAGAAAATCACGAAATGAGATTGATAAGTCTGAGTATCAGAATTAAACGACGTCATCTCCCCGGTTGTTTTCGTGACCTGCCCGGCGATCAAATAATCAAACGGTAAGTAACCCAAATTGGACGTTTGATTACGTTCGTTTAAAATGTCAATCAAACGATAAATATCGTAATACCCAGATCTTTGAGGATAAGAAAAAAATGAGACGTCTTGGAGTTGGATAAAGAGCAGGAAAAAACGGAATTTTGGGTACTCGATCGTAGATTGGATTATGAATCCTCGGTGTGTTTAACAGGATGTACATAATTTTTGCCTGTAGATCACACATGTACATGTAAATACTTTTATTAATGAAAATTTGTCTTTCCAAAAAAAAAAGAAAAAAATGAGATATAATAATTGCATTTGATATGTCCCCCAACAAGGGATTAGGATTCATATTGATTATGGTTGATTCATAATCAATTATTTAGTTTCAGTCTGATTTTGGTTGATAATGTTTGATGGACAATTAAATAAGCGTAATGCATTATACACACTTAATTGTCATAATTTGTTTATACTGTGGAACAATCATAATCACAATTTTTATTATTTGTCTTTATTATTTTTATTTTAGTTTTGCTTGTAATCTTTGTCACATCACAATATCAATTTAGTGTGTATGAATATCATTTTTCATTAGATAATGGTGAAAAAATCACATTTTTTATAAGATAGGGAACCCTACCGAATTAGGTCAATCCAACGCTTTACCGTAATAGCCAACAAACCACAGTTGAGAGGTAAGTCACGCTCATGCTGTTGAGGGGATTTGAATTCATAACCTTTGAGTGTAATGGTCACTCCCAGAACTGATAGGTAACCCCTAACAAAAATTACATCTGGGTTGGAGGGTTTGATTGTTCAATCACACCTAGCGAATTGTATTGATAATCAAACCACTTTGGCATTTTAGTTTCTTAGTGTAATTACAGATAATGTTGGGTTTAGGGGGAGCCAATTTACTTGGTGTAATTACAGAATAGGCTCACGTTGGATACTGAAAAGGTTAGATCGCATTTTAGCTTCTGAAAACTGGATACTTAGTGCCCCAAGTGTTACTGTTAGACATCTTACCTAAACATGTTCAGACCATGCTCCACTTCAGATAGAAGTGCATTCAACAGAACCCGTGGGAATACCGGGTCTCTTATGTGTGGGTGCACGTGGGGGTGAACAAACTAGGAATGTGGGTATCATCCTCAAAACCCTGATATCAAGATGATTGAACTTACCCACAATTCCTATTTATATTCCTCATTTTACAATCTCACTTCCGGTGTGGGAGATTTTATCTCAACAAGCTCCCCTAGTACGGTTTGTCCAATGTCCCGAGTAAAGGATGCACGGTACTGTTGTCACGGCCCTCACGTAGTACCTTGTGCTTACTGAAACCTGCTTATTCTGGTGCAATGAGGAAAGAACTGCAACAAAGGTTACATGGTCAACGCAGACAAGAGCGAGAAGACTTACAATGGCAAGGCCGCAGGAAGAAAATGTGTAATACATTCCTGAACCGTGTGCGTGACACTTCTACTTCACTTTATTTGACGGGTTTCCCTGAGAACTGGAGCAAAAGGGACCTGCATCAAATATTCCAAGAGTAAGGAGCTGTAAAAGATCTATTCATCCCAAACTGATTGAATGCTCGGGGAATGCATCATGGTTTCGTCTGTCTGCCCAAGAATACTAATGTGAGGAATTTACTCCAAGGAATTTGGATAGATAATGTGTATCTTGAAGTGAAACTCACAAAATTCCAAAGAGATCTTAAATCTGGTGGTACGGGAGACATCCATAACCAGTCTAGACCGTAGGGGAGAGGAAACATTAAGGAAAGACATGCTCAAAAATCAGTTCAACAGCAAAAAGAGAGGTTTCTGTAACATCAAGGGGAGACTTTTACACCTACTGCAGGTGAAACTCAATAGTTAAAGAACTGCAAAGGAAACATCTCCAAAAAAGTCTCCTGTGAAAGAGTATGAAAGTGCAGCAGAGTCAGCTGCACAATCAGAAAATAGGGTTGAGAGACAAGAAATAATCACTACAAGCAACGTTATACACAGTATGCTGAAAACAAATGAAATAAATGAAGTGAACGTGATGGTTGAAGAACCAGACTCCACAGCTCCAAAAAATGAAAGCTCAGAAAGGATGAGCCAAGAACTAATTGCTAAGGTAAAAGGTATGCTGAAGCACATAGAAAATGAATATATCCAGCATATCAATAAGCATAAGGCGGGAGGGAATTGGAAAAAGTGGAAAGAGGTTGAGAAGGAAACTCTGGAGACAGTACAACATGGCCACGAAATTGGAGTCAACTTCAAAAATGTTGAAGCTGATACGGTTCAGAACCTGGTTCTCATGAACTTGAGAGACAAGATGCATAGCAAAAACAGTGCAGATGCTGAAAGTCAAACTGTGCAAGTCCCTTTGGTTCAAAATGTGGATATGTAGTTGAAATATTCAAGGCCTTGGCAACCCAACAAAGAAAAGGTTGCTAAGGAAAGTCATTTTGATGAATTCATTGGATCTTATTGGAGTACAAGAAACAAAACTCCAAGATATTGAGAAAAGAACTATTGCTCGTTTCTGGAACCACAATGATTTTGACTATATGCAAAAAAGCTCTGAAGGAGCGTCTGGTGGCATCTTGCTAACTTGGAAAATGACAAAGTTTACAAAACTGGCAGAATGGAAACTGAGCCAAGCACTGGTTGTGAAAGGAGTCTGGCATGACCAGAGCCCTGTTGAGATAACAATTATTTGTGTATACTCTTCATGTCAAGATCATTTGAAGAGGCAGCTAAGGCAAGAAATAATAAGTTACAAAGATCAAAACCTGGGAGAAAAGATTGTATTATGGGAGATTTTAATGCGGTTAGATCGCAAACTGAGAGAGTAGGGATGATAAGTTTCTGTATCTCAGAAGCTATTGAGTTTTCAAACTTCATTCTGGATGCAATGTTAGTGGGCATACCGCTGATCAGGGTAGATTTTACTTGGTTTAAACCTGATGGAAGAGGTTCAAGTAGACTAGACAGGATATTGCTGAGTGAAGAATGGCTAGAGCAGTGGCCAACTTCGAATCAAACTTCTCTTGACAGAGAGCTATCAGATCACTGTCCAATCCTACTTACACAGGGAATAAAAAACTGGAGACCAAAGCCTTTTATGGTTTATGACGTTTGGCTAAAACAACACAGTTTTAAAGAAATGGTGGAGGCAGATTGGAACTCACCGTTGAACAGACCAACAAAAGGCTACATCCTAAAAGAAAAAATCAAACGGCTATGCTGGAGTATAAAAAAGTAGAACAGTGAGAAAAATGGAGATACACTAATGTTGATAAAGGAGGCAAGCCAAAAGATCGCAATGTTTGATTCAAAACTGGCTGTCATGCAGCTAACTGAAGAGGAAATAGAGCAAAAGAAAGTGGTGTGGGCTGAGTTAAAAAGAATGCAACATTATAAGACTTCAGTTATCCACCAAAAATCTGGACAAAAATGGTTGAAAGAAGGTGATGCAGATTCAAGTTTTTTCATGCATCACTAAGGAAGAAATGATACCAAATGGATATTGTTGGTCTGTTCTTTGATGGAGTGAGCAAAAATAGGTGTTGGCGGTGAAAGGTGGTATGAAACTATATTACCAAACTCAATTTATGCAAGATCAGCCTTACAAGCTGAAAATTATGACAAATATGGGGCAGAGATTGTCTGAAACACAACAACAAGCCCTTATTCAATGTTTTGATGAACAAGAGATTAAGCAAGCAGTGTGGAACTTCTATGGGGCAAAAAGCCCGGGTCTAGATGGACTAAACTTCACTTTCATACACAGTTTTTGGGAGCTTATTGGCAGCGACTTCAAAAACTTCCTATATGAGTTCTATGAAACTGGAGTACTCACTCCAGGTTTAAATGCTTCGTTTATTACTCTAGCAGGGAAAGTTGACAGGCCTACTGCACCTTAATAGTTCAAGACGATCTCACTTATAAACTGTGCGTATAAAATTCTTGCAAAGCTGCTTGCAAACAGGATGCGCGAAGTGATCCCTACAGTGATTTCAAAAAACCAGACGGGTTTCATAAAGGGTAGACACATTTCTGAGGGTGTATTATGCGCTATTGAGGTTATAGACTCTGCCAAGAAAACAAAAATCAAATGCCTGATGTTTAAGGTGGATTTTCATGGGGCTTTTGACTCGGTAGATTGGGTATTTCTAATGGACATGATGACTGTTATGGGGTTCCCAGACTTGTGGAAAAAGTGGATATGGGAATGTATCTCCACCCCCAACCATTTCAATCCTTGTTAATGGGAGTCTTACGGAGGAATATCGACCAAAAAAATGGCTGAGACATGATGATCCACTATCTCCTTATCTCTTCCTAATTGTGGTGGATGCTCTAAATTGGATCTTGGAGAAATCATATGAAGAAAGTCTGTATAGTGGATTCAGTTTAGCAGGACTCTCTGTAAAACAGTTACATTATGTAGATGATACACTGATTTTTGGAGATGGAACATTGAAAGATGTGTTGGCTATCAAACACTCACTGAAATGCTTGGAGTTAACATTCCTGAGGCAGAACTAATCTGTTTTGCTGACACGCTTGGGTGCTAGACAGATAATATTCCTTTCACCTATTTGGTTTTACCTATTAGGGAAAATCCTGTTAGAGTAAAGCTCTGGAAGCCGATGGTTGAAAAGGTCCAAAAACGTCTAACAAGTTGGGAAAATAACTACTTGTCATTGGGGGTAGAATTATCCTAGTAAAGGGTGTATCGATAAGTCTAACAGTATATTTTCTATCAACATACATAGCTCCAAAGACAGTGATTAAACCGTTGAGAAAAATCTTTGCGAGATTCATGTGGAGTGGTACTCCTCAACAAGGGAAAAAGATCTATTGTGTTGCGTGGGACACCATCTGTTCAAGCCTAGAACAATGTGGTTTAGGTGTGAAAGACCTTACCTCCTTCAATGTTGCCCTTGTTGGCAAATGGGGATGGAAAATGCTGGATAAAGAGGAAGAAGGGCTCTAGAAAATGATATTGGAATGCAAGTATGGTGATTTTTTACAGAGTAATCCTATATGAAAATCAAACGATCAGGCTGTCATACTATTCAACGTGGTGGAAAAGCTTACTGAATCTTATAAGAATGGGAGAATGATTCTGGAGGTCGATTGTCAGAAAAATTTGTGCTGGGCAAGACACTTATTTTTTGGAAGACAGATGGAATGGCTATTACAGATTCTCTGATCTGTATCCTACACTCTATGCGATTGCACAGGACAAATTCATAGTCATTGCCCACAAGATTGTGCAATCTTATGAGGTCCAACTATAGTGGGATTGGTGCTGGACTAGAGAATTAACAAGTTCAGAAATCAATCACATACAAGAATTGATCTACCAGCTAGAAGAGTTCTCAATCAATACAGAAATGCAAGAGTATTGGCAATGGAAGATAGAAACTGATGAGAAATATTCATCAAAATCAGCTTACAAGTTGATCCTGCAGGAAGCTGATATTTCCTCTCAAGCTAACCCAAATCTGGCACAAATTTGGACGAAGAATGTTCCGCTAAAAGAGAATGCTTTTGCGTGGAGATTGCTCCAAAACAAAATTCCTTCAACAGAAAACCTATTAGCCAGAGTGTTGCGGTGGAAGGGAATGGATGCTGCAAAATGTGTGATCTTCAAATAGAAACAGCAACCCATCTGTTCTTTGAGTGCAATGTATCACGATTAATCAGGGATGAAGTGTACCTGTGGATTTGTGGGCGATTGGTGCTGCTACCTGCTGATCCATGGCAGAATTTCGTCAACCATATGTTGCTGCTCAAGAAGAAAAGTGACTCTGATTTCTAGAAAGCAACCTGGATCACGATAATCTGGACACTCTGGAGGTTCCGCAACCACGTCGTGTTCCAACAGACCGCTGGTGACAAAAATTGTTTGGCAAATCAAACGCCGGTTGTGGGAAATAGGAAGAATAAACAATCCATTTGAAGGCTATACTCAAATGGATTGGGACAAGGGAAGCTGAGGCAGTTCATGCGATCGAATTCAATTAGCGAAGAACAACTGCGTTTAGCTTCTTTCAATTATTCTGTAAATCTGCACATTTTGAAGTTTTTAATATAAATTAAACGAGATTTGCTAAAAAAACTAGTTGAAGCAAATTGGGTAATGAGTACTCCCAAAATGCCACCTATTCCAACTTTAGCCTACAAGCTGAAAAGATTAAGGAAAATCCTTTGAGATTTTTTTTTTGAATATTAGGGAGGCCAAGGCCACAGATACATAAATGAAATTGAAAAACTGCCAAAACTATCTACACCCTATTCTGGTAATTGAGATCACGGAGGATCAAACACAAAGAGACGTCTTGAGTGTTCCTGAACCGACGTTAGCAGCTCTGATTGTCGACCTGGCTGGATACCCTACGAGCCTAGCTCACACAGTAACTGGAAAGACTGCAGCGTGAGTCCTTTCCTAGCCAAAGCATCTGCCTGAATATTGAGCTGTCTTGGTTGATGTCTGATCTCAAAGAAACCAAATTTCAACTTTAGAAGTTGTATCCTCCTTGCTAGCGGATGTGTGCTAGCTTTATTCCCAATGTTTAATAATGTTATGGCTTCTGAGCAATCCGTGAAGCAACTTAACTGTCTGATTCCCAGTTCCCACGCCTGCTGCATCCCAATTAAAATGGCCCAAAGTTCCGCAGCTACCGGGTCTACTATGCCTAGTTTTTTGCAGTACGAAAGTATTGTGGTTCCTTGGGATGTGGTCAGCAACCCTCCTATTCCAGCTACTTCTCTTGTAGATGAACCATCCGAAAATAACATGCAATGCATCCTTTGGGTCCCTTGTGAAGGGATGGTCTCCCGCAGCTGTCTTTCATGTTCAATCTCTTGGTCCCCTGATGTGCTCCTCGACGAAGTCCGCACTGGATCTCCCTTCAGCATAGATAACCCATAATACTTGTTCAACTCTTTCACTTCAATATCGATTCTCATAGCGATACCAGAGAGTGTGGTTGCCTTGTTGTTAAATATCTCATCATTCCGGATGGACCAAATCGTCCAACACACCATCACGAACCAGACAGCCCCTGATATATCATCTATAGAGACATGTGACAATAAGTTAGTTTTCAACCAAATATGTGCATCTACCTCCTTCCAGAATTCAGTACTCCTAGTGCCTTTGAGTTGCCGCCAAACTCTTGAACTCCAGTAATAATCCCGCATAACATGTAGCAGTGTTTCGTGCTCCCCACACAGATGGCAATTTGGTGTTTCCGCTATGTGGCATCTCCATCGTTTTGCATTTGTCCAGAGCAGGTCTCGAGCCATTTTCCATGTGAACACTTTGATTCGCTCAGGCACTCTTAATTTCCATATTGCTCTCCATAGCGGATCATCTGTCTCATCCTGTGCTTCCTCTAGTTGCTGGTATGCCGATGCCGTTGAGAATTTTCCTGAAGGAGTGAATCTCCAAGCCAACGAATCCGCTCCTGCCTCGTCATCTGGGGATGGAATGCCGCGAATGATGTTGAGAAATCTCAATGGCAGCACCCGTTCCAGCTTCGCCCAGTCCCACCCACCTGCAGGCAAAACATAGAAGCACACAGGCATTTGCAATTCTGTTAGAGGGACCACGAGACCTACCTGGAGGACCAGGGGGTCAGTCAAAGGTAACCAGCGATCCAACCAGAATCTGCATTTCCGTCCATCTCCAATATGCCAAGCCAAACCGTCTATGAGCAGCCTCCAGACTTTCTGCATGCTACGGAAAAGATGAGATCCAACCCTCTGTGGTAACAGATGGAAGGCTACTGAATCGTCTAAGTTATATTTTGCCCGAAACATCGACTTCCAAAGGGACCGTTTTGCTGCTACAATATCCCACGCCAGCTTCAAAATAAGAGCCACGTTGTTATCCCTCATGTTCCTCAGTCCTATACCTCCCCGGCATTTAGGTTTACAAACTTCCGACCACCGGAGTAGCGTAAGTTTACGGCCAGAACCCTCACTGCCCCATAAAAAACTTCTCTTGATTTTATGAATCTCCTCCGCAGTTGATTTCAACAGTAACATTGATTGCATAATATAACCTGGCAAGCTTCCTAACACCGTCTGACAAAGGGTAAGCCGTCCTGCCATTGAGATTTTTTGCACATTCCAACTGTCGGCCTAATTCTTTATCTTCTGAATTAGCCTGATATGATCACTCCGCCTTTGTCTACCATGCAAAATTCCTGCTCCTAGGTGTTTTCCAAAAACCTGAACGACACTTATATCCAAGAGTGCACTTATCCTTTGCCTCTGATCCGCATCAACCTTTGGTGAGAAGAGAAGACATGATTTCTCACAATTTACCTCTTGACCTGAATGAGTCCCAAATAAATTGAGGGTAGATTGAACCAAAATAGCCTGTTTTGTACTTGCCTCCAAGAAGAGTACCTGATCATCCGCAAACATCAAATGAGAGAGAGGCAATTTAATTCTCCCAAAAGTTAGCGGCTTCCAAATACCCCTTTCCACCTGATAGTTTATCGCCTGTGATAAAAGTTCCATGCACAACACAAAAATATAAGGTGAGATGGGATCGCCTTGTCTTACTCCCCTGGTGGGAGAGAAGCTCGGTCCTGTATGATCGTCCCACAAGACTTGCAAGGAACTCGTACTCAACCGACTGAGTATTAGTTTCACCAGTAATGATGGGAAACCTGCGTCTTTTAGTGTATCTTCGATGAACTCCCATCTCATTTGATCAAAAGCTTTAACTAGATCAACTTTAAGTGTCATCCAACTTTTAGACTTGCTCTTTCGAATCTGATGGTGAGCTTCCTGAATTACGGCAATATTTTCTACGATATTGCGTCCCTTAATAAAACTGGACTGGTGGTCGGAAACTAGAATTGGCATCACAATACTCATTCTGTTAGCCAGCACCTTGGACACAATCTTCACCGCAATGTTAAGCAACGTTATCGGTCTATACTCCCCCGGTTTCCTTGGATTATCTACCTTGGACAGTAGTACTATGGTCCCTTTATTGATTGATGGATCTATTGTACCTGAAATAAAGGATTGCTGCACCATCTTAATCAGCGTCGGGCTGACTTCGTCCCAGTTGTGTTGGTAAAACCCTGGACCAAAACCATCCGGGCTAGCCGCCTTATCGAGATTCATCCCAAAGACCGCCGTTTTCACCTCTTCACCAGAGATTGGATCTTGCAGCATCCTCATAGCACTTGCCGGAATTTGTGGAAATCTACCCCGGAATTCATAATTACCAGTAGCTTTAGGTATGGATTCCTTGTACAATTCCTTAAAAAATCGAGTCATTTCATTCGCAATCTCCTCCCGATCAGTGGTCCAGCTCCCGTCTGCTAACTGTAACTTTGATGTCACTGCCAACTTCCTGTGGGATTTGAAACGGGCGTGGAAGGATTGTGTGTTCCTATCGCCCTGGACCACCCAGCGTGACCTCCTACTTTGAATCTTTAATTCATATTCCTGCGATAGTATCATTTCCAAGTCCGCTCTCAATTTGGATTCCAGTTTGAATAAGCCTTTATCCACCTGATGCGGATCTATTTTTGAATTCCTTCGATTCTTCCTAATAACCGCCTTTTTTCTGATGAATATCCCCGAATATATGGAATTGCCATTCAACAATATGTTGTTGAATGTGGGAAAGACCACATGCTAGACTTCCCTCTTTAGGCCAATGCTCCACAAACCATGACTTCCACTTGTCATGCAACTGCCAAGCTGCTAGATATCTGAATGGTCTTGGTCGCACTTGATCTGTGAGGTTCATATGAAGTGTGGTTACCAGGGCATAGTGATCCGATGCTATACGAGCTGTGTGACGGACAATAATCCTAACCATTGAACGTTGAAATTCAGGGTTATGTAACACCCGATCCAGCCTTTCAAGACACAATCCTCGTCTCCATGTGAAATTTAAACCCGTAAACCCGGCATCCAGCAAGTTTGCATCCCTGATAAACTCACAAAACTTCGGGCACCCATTTGAGGCTCTCCCCCCTGCTTTCTCTGCCTGACTTACAAATGCATTGAAATCCCCCATTAGTATTCACGAGGATGATATAGACTCTGATAGAGATCACAAACCCTCCCAAAGCAAGCACCTTGTTGCCGGTTGCGGACTACCATAAACCGCTGTGAGTAAGAACTGGTTGATATCCTTTCCCTTGATTGCAACGTGGATAAATTGCCAGTTATTTCTTAATATACTTATCTCTACCACATTCTTCCATAGAATCCATATCCCCCCGGAGAAACCAATAGCTTCCACCTGATGTGAATTTGGGAAACCTGTCTCCTGAATTATTCTTTCTCTGACCCATGGCTGACACGTGGTTCCAATAGCACCACTACAGAAATTTGATGTACCTGTATGAAATATAATAGAGTAGCAATAGAAGTAGAATTTGCCATACCTTGGCAATTCCAGGATAAAATTGAGATCTTCGACATTGAGGTTAATGTGATTTGTACGTGGGTGGGCTTGCACCAGAAAGTTCAGGCTTCTAGCATCCCTTCCACACCGTTTTCTTCCTCCAATCCCTCTTCCTGCATTCCTTGTGCTTTCTCTGGCACCATATTCTCATCAACAATAGTCAGATCCTCCATATCACTCGGATTATTGGAACCTTGAAATTTAACCCGCCCTTTGTTACCAACGTAGAAACCTTTCGGCCACGATGGTTCATGGTCAACCTCTATTAGATTTGTCTCACCCCCGGCCTTTGAGTATTTTGACTTCGGATTCGGGTGAGGGATGAGTACACTAGTGTGCTGTTTTGGGCCTCCTTGTGGGGAACCTTGAATAACTGTTGTGGCCGAGCTGTTCTCCCCGAATATCCGCTCCTCTGAACTATGTGATAGATGAATTGAACCACTGATGGGGAGTTGTGTGGTGGGATTTCCACTCGATTGCTGTACTTGTGGATGATTTGTTTGTCGTGAAGGAGTCCCTGCGGCCATTGGCACATCCTTGTTCCTTGAAAAGACTGGTTTTGCTTTCTCTGTACGTGCCATTTTAGAACTCTTACGTTTACTTCCAGAACCTTGTCCCGTTGTGATGTATGAAAATCCTGGCATATCACCTCCCCTTTGCGGCATCTGGAGTCCCAACTCCTCTTCACCTGTGTTCAGAACGAAGAAACGTGAAGGCATTATTAGGGAAGGCGAATTAAACTTACCAGCTCCCAAAGGCTTGTATGGCAGTCCATTTCCAACATTCTGGTTGCTGTAATGATGCTTGGCTTTTTCACCACTAGCCAAGGCCCATGTTTTGCAAGAGAACCAACTTTCGGCTGCTCCCTCGTCTGTGAACCGTCATGGACTCCATCCTCCATGATGCTCTTCCTGGTGGCAGCACCTCTACCTTGTTGTTCTGACCCTTTGTTCTTAGTTCCCTCGTCTTTAGAACTGCGAGGGACCTCCTTGTAGGACTCTTTCGTGTGTCCATATCTGCCACAAGAAAAACACACGTTGTGCAGGTGTTTATACTGGATTTTATATGCCTTACCATCCACAACAATTGCTGGAATCAGCGGCTGGTTTAGGTTGACCCTGATCGCTATGCGAGCAAACTGTCCCCTTTCCGCCGCCATAGTATGCTCATCCACCTTGAGGAAAGCCCCAATCGATTGTACAATAGCTTTAAGAAGCTCAAGCCGGAAAAAAATCAGGGGGCAAACCGGGGATGCGGATCCATACCGCCACCGACTCAAGATGATTGCTTTTGGTGTCAAAGTTCCGCACCCATGGAAGAATCATAATCACATGTCCTAACAGAGTGTAAGGTCCACCTGTTATGATGTTTGTGTAATCCTGCACACCATCGAGCTTGAGAAGAGTATACCCATCGGCAAGATCCATAATGTGAATGTTTCCTTTCGGCTTCCATGTGTTCATAAGTTTCTGATATAAAGTTCTATAGTTGAAGTCCCTATCGAGTGGTTTCAGGACCAGGCTGAAACCGAGATTAGCCTCAATTTGTCTGTGAACCGCATCCGAGAAGGTAATGTTCGACACGCCTTCCACTAGGGTATGCTCCACATCGCCTGCAGACAGATTAATCAGTGTCTTATGCAACCCTTTGAAGAAGGCTTGCGGATTTGCTTCCTGAAGGCCCTGGAGAAATTTTTCCTTGAATGACATGGGTCGTCTTGGCGGATCAACCGATTGTTCCGGAAATGGGTGCTCTTTGTCCCTTACTTTAGTTGTCGCCGGGTTGGGATCAACCAGATGGGGTGGATCCTGGTCCTTTCCTGCTTCCATTCCGATCTACGATGAGACAAAATCAGATTTGCCGATGAAGAATCGTGGATAGCGACGGAGCTTCACAATAGTAAAATTTTCGCGATAACGAATTGGAACTTGAATTCGATTCCACAAACGGAGATGAGAAAACAGGGGCACAACAAATCCTTTGAGATTTGAATAAAGAAAAATATGGAAATGTGACTCAAAATCTAAGGAACTGAGAAGATAATTTACTTGCAGATTGAATCTAAATTTGAATCCGCAGAATCAGAAGAAGATAGAATAGAACTCATAAAAGCACAAGCTACACAAAAACAAAACTTAATTGCGGAAGATATCCTATGGGAACAAAAATTCATAATAAGGTGGCTAAAAATAAGAGAGAAGAACACTAGTTTTTTCCATAGGATGGACAAAGTTCGAATATTAAAAACATACACTTCAACACTTAAAACTAGAATGGGGAAAGAGTAAAAAATAAGGACTTGTCTAACTTATTTACGCAACATTTTACAGAACAATTGCGGGCCATAGACATAGTTGATAATCCATGAATGTTAGAAAAAATTCCTAATCTGATAAATGAAGACATGAACAATTCTTTAGCATGCTGGTCAGATATGGAGAAAGTGAAAAGGGTGACCTTTGCACTGGACAGTGATAGTGCATCAGACTCTAATGGCTTCACAAGACATTTTTACAAACACTGCAGGAGATAACTTCTTTGCAAGGGGAGCTATCTCCAATACTCTAATTAGTTTAATCCCAAAGGTAGACATTCCAGTGACTTGCTCTTATTTTCGTCCCAGAAGTTTGTGTAATTTCTCACAAAAAATCATAACCAAACTGTTAGCTCTAAGACTTACTCCTATTCTTCCCAATATCATATCACCTCAGCAGAGTGGGTTTGTAAAGTAAGAGTTATAACAGATAACATTTTAATAGCACAAGAGCTATTTCACTCCTTAGAAACAAGCAAACAGGATTTAATCTTGCAATAAAATTAGATATTGTCAAGGCATTTGATAGAGTTTCTTGACTTTTCTTGATTAGGGTCCTACGTGCATTTGGTTTCTCTGAACTCTTCATCGATATCATATAACATATAATTTTCTCTTTCTGTTTTTCAGTTGTTATCCAAGGCCAGTTGCACGAATATTCTAAATCGTCTAGGGGATTGAGACAAGGAAACCCTATTTCTCCTGCCTTATTTATCGTGGCAGCAAAAGTGTTATCTAGGAATCTAGATGACTAAATGGAACAAAACACACACTGCACCAATAAAACACCTCGTGCATGCCATGTTGTTTCTCACCTTGCTTTTACAGATGATGTTCTTATCTTCACAAGAGGCACTAAACATGCATTAACAGTTATTCTAGGGGTTCTAAAATCATATGAAGCTTGTTCTGAGCAGCTTATAAATGTATCCAAGACCACTTATATACTGTCTCCCAAAGCTCCAGATCAAACGGTACAAATGATATCAACTGAAACAGGATATGGGCGTAGCTCCTTACCTGTAACATACTTAGGGCGCCTGCTATATACTTGGACGAAAAAGACTAATCTATTTATTCCACTTATTACAAAATTTTGCAACCGGCTTGAGGGTTGGAAAGAAAAATATCTATATAAGGGAGGGAAGATAGTTCTTATAAAGCATGTGCTGTCAAGCCTACCAGTTTACTCACTTATGGCACTGCAGCCCACATCTTATGTGTTGAACAAGTTAGAACAACCTATGGCTGACTTTCTATGGGGGTGGGAAGATGGTAGAAAGAAGCTTCACTGGAAAAAATTGAAGGGAATATGTTTGCCCACGGAAGAGGGTGGATTGGGGATAAGAAGGCTTATTGACTGTACAACATTCTTTAGTATGAAGCTCTGGTGGAAATTTAGAGAGCAAGACTCATTATGGGCAGAGTTTATGCAAAAGAAGTACTGCTCTAGGAAGCCTTCTGCCATGGTAACTCTAGTCCAAAAATCATAACACACTTGGAGGAGAATGCTAGCTGTTAGAGACATCATGATAGCCAACACTAGATGGATGACAGGGGAAGGGTTCGTAAGTATGTGGTGGGATAAGTGGTTTGGTGGTGCTCCTCTGGCCAACTATATAAACCCTTCTAACTCAAAGCTGAAAGTAAGGGAGGTTTGTCCAAACACGGTTTGGAATGCAAACAAAGTGGATGATATTCTCCAGAACCATGCTGATATCCTCAGCGGAATCTTGGCAACAAGAATTAAGAATGGAAAAGATAAACAACTGTGGGAACATAACTCAAAGGGCACTTTCCCAAGCAATGCAGCATGGAATCTTATCCACCAGAGAGGGTCATATAGCAGGCACTTCGCTAGAATCTGGGTTGTTCACCTCCCGGGGAAGATTAGTCTCAACATGTGGAGGACACTTCATGATATATGCATCGTGGATGCAAACCTGCAGAAGAAAGGAATGTTAAGCAATGAATTATAAATCCCATCACACATGCTGAACAAATCCCATCAAACATGGAAGCACAAGATATTGTCAACTATGTCAAGCCGTAGGATTAAGTC
>JAOYMZ010025495.1:0-17539 GCA_025802335.1 Pinguicula primuliflora | reverse complement strand
TTGTCCTTACGGATTTCTTCGTGAAATCGATAGATCGGCTCATTTGCTACTCTCGGCGTTCAGGATTTTGTGTTTTTACATGCAACATTGTGATTTGGTTTTTAAACTGCTGATTTCAGTTAAATTCTTGTACTAACGCCTTTATTTCTTTGATTTAGGGTCTGAGCAAGGTCGATAGGGACCTCACACATTTATATCTCCGAACCAAATGTATGAATTAAAGCAATCTACACTAACCTTAAATATAGCACAAGAATAAGTGCAATATAGTTGATGAAACGATGAATCTAGTCATCGTTTCATCAAGGAACATGGAAAATAGTTCATTGCTCTGGGAAACAATAGAAATTGTGAGGTGAAACTAGATAGAAAAACTTTTAGGTGCAATTGCAACCATCATCTCTATATGCCAACAACAACAACTTACAATGTCATAGCGCCTGGAGGTGTTCGGCGTTCCTGAGTTAGGGTATTCCGTCCTGATGCGTGCTTCCAAAAATATTTGGCTGATGAAATAGCTGAGGTGAACAGCAAAGGTCTCCACCATCCTTTATATGAATTACTTGTGCGCAAAATACTAGAATTCCATGGAGTTACTTTACCCTTTATGGGTGGGAGGGTTAAAGTCATTGTTAGCTATAAGTATCTGCAAAAAGAAAATTCACCTAGTTCATAGAAGAAGAAGAAAATTATAGTTGGAATATATATAACTACTGCATGCCTTTTCTTACAAAGAAAAGGTTGAGAAGCTCTTTATCTTTGTCAACCAAAGAGAAGTCCCAATCTATATAAGCATCAGTCAAGCCTAAATCTGCTTCCATTGCTACCTGTAACCTAACAGCACTGTGAGATCATTTTCACAAACTATGAAACCATTTAACCTTCCAATAGAACTCCACAGTTAACCTTCCAATAGAACTGTGGGCTATGAATTATCAGAGTGACTTTCAGGAGACTTGTTTTCTTCCTGCCTTCAAAGGCCAAAGTTGTGCCTCCAGGTTCCAAAAAGTTGTGTCACAGTAGGTTCTCAAACCAGTGATGGATAAAAGTAGCTAAAATATTAAGGAACATCAAGATTCGTGTTGGTATTAGTTAGGGGATTTTTCCCTTTCTACCTATATCGTATACTATAACACATGTTGTGTGGAATGAGAGACGACACATTCAAGTCTAAGAATCTACATGGTATCAGAGTGATCCGAGCCCCAATCTCACTACCGCCACCGGAACTTGGCTCTTGAGTGGAATAAGAATTGGGAGCCTGTGACACTATCACCATGAAAGAGAGTTGTGGGATGCAAGTGGATTTTCACCTTGAAGTAGAATCATAAGTGAGAGGGACACATTAATCACTATAAGACACGGTTGGTAGTAAAGATGTACAGTCAGATATATGGCATAAACCATGAAGAGATATTTGCACTCGTGGGGAAGATGGCACTGTGAAGATGGAAGTTACACCAACTCAATGTGAAAGAATGCATTTCATCGTGTTAATTTACTTGAGAAGATGTACATGGAGATACCTCATGATTTGGGTACCAATCAGATATTGGGCAAGGTAGTTCGACTCAAAAAGTATCTATATGGATTGAAACAGATTTGACACCTTTTGAAGAGACATGCCATGCACAAACTACCAGACTAATGCCGACCATGCAGGGTCCTTCAGATGGCATCGAGATCATATCACCATTCTTGCTGTGTATGTTGTTGATATAATCATCACAAGTAAAGATGAAGATGATTCAGCCGAAGGAGAAGTTGGGGAATGAGTTTGAGTTGAAGTATCTAGGCTCACTTTGTTATTTTCTTGGTGTGAAGAGAGTATAATCCTATCATAGACGAAATATACACTAGACCTCCTCACCGACACGGTAACATCGGGATGTAAGCCAGCAATCACACCCAATGATCAGAAGGCCATATTGAGAACAAATAGATCGAGAGATATATCTGAAATTGATGGGCAGATTAATCTAACTTACTCACACTCGTCCTGACATATCATTTGTTGCGAGTGTGGTAAGACGATACATGCTTGATACAAGATATGATCACATAGATGACGTGTATCATATTCTTAGTTAGTTGAAGATCGAATCTAGCACGGTACTTATCTTCAACAAGAGTACACACTTAGATAGTAAGGGATTGTGTGATGCTCACTGGGCGAGTTGTGCTGCTACCAGGAGGTCGACCTTAGGATATTGCATGTTTGTAGGTGGTAATTTGGTCTATGAAAGAGTAATAAATATTTGGTCGCAAGATCCACAGCCGAAGCAGAGTATCAAGCCAAGGGCTTAGGAGTTGGTGAGATGTTGTGGTTGAAGCTTTTATTGCCAGAGGTCAAGGTGGACCTAGGGGCTAAAACAAAGTTATGATAATGACAATCAGACTGCTGTTAGTATTGCTAACAATCTTGTGCAACATAATAGAACCAAATATTTGGTGATCGACAAGTCTTTCATCAAAGAAAAATTGGATAGTCGTGCAATCTCAATAGATCAAGTAGTTGATTTGTTGACTAAGAGACTTAGCTCCATACACTTAACCGAATTTTTAATAAAATGAGCTTATTTAGATACTTTTTTGCTCATCTTTAGGAGAGTAATGGTATTAGTTTGGGGTAATTAAGCCTTTCTACTTACATTTTATAATATGACTCATGTGGTGAGGAAAGAAATGAGAGAGGATACATATTTGTTTAATAAGTATAATTTACTGAATACATTTAGAGGTAAGACCATAGAGAGATCACATTATGCATCAAGTATCTATTAAGCATCAAAGGAACAGAGGAACAGAGTTACAAGAAGACGTGCGCCCATCTCTAGCCAAGAAGGCACTATATGCTTTCGGTTGATCTGAAGTGTACACCTTCTTCCGAGCACGCCATTTGCAGCAAGCATACCATCCTATAAGGATCATATACGCCATCTTCAGTTAGTAACTTTTAAGCATCGGTTTTGAATAACATAATTATTGAGTTGTGATATGCAAGAAATTCAGTTGGCAAAAATGCCTAACAATCTCTTATGAATTACCTGTACTCCATCCTTATGAAAGCCATAGCCTGAAAAAGATACATTTGATAATGTGTAAGTTTATTTAGCAGCATGCACTGCATTAGTAGTAATTAGATTAAAAAGGCTTCATTATTTTTCTTAAACCTTGATACGATCCACAGAACTGTATTCTTCTATTTCCTTGGATAAGACTTATCTGAGAAGAAGCTTTTGATGATGCAACTGATGGAATTGGATGTCCAATTGATCACTTAAGAATGGTGTGCTCTGGTGTGGGAGGCAGATTGAGTGTCACTAGAAAAGGAAGGCCCTCTTGCTAAAAGAGGAAATGTTGGAAATAGAAAATTGATTAAGCCCATTACTTCTTGTACAGTTTAGTAGCCCAATTTATAAGCCCACAGTTGGACATGTATATATATATATACAACCAGCTTCATATGGTCAGGCTTCGTGTGGACAGTTTTTCCTTCGTGTGGACAATTTTTTCGTAGCACCATCCAATGTCGAAATTGATTGCACCATTGGAAAACTTATATTTTTTAGATGAAAATCCATATGCTTTGGTCCAGTTTCGACGACGTTATCACCGTTATATGGAGGGTTCACATTTTCCCTTGGGTTAAGTAGTCCTAAATAGGTTTTTAGTTCGTCGCCGGAAACCGAACAAAAGAATATGGATCTTCATCTAAAAAATATAAGCTTTCCAATGGTGCGATCAATTTCGAAAACGGATGGTTCTACGAAAAAATTGTCCACACGAAGGGAAAACTGTCCACACCAAGACTGACCATACGAAGCGCTCCCTATATATATATATATATATATAACACATGTAAACCAAAGGTAGGTCAAGCAAATTAGTGAAATATTCTTCCTCCAATCGGTTGCACAAGACTTCACATTTCCTCTTTTAGCATACATTGAATGCATCTGCAGATTCTCTTCCCATTATGCGTAAGATCTCAACTGCAAATCATATAAAGCTTCAAACTTTTACATGGTATCGGAGCGTCTCTAAAGTTCTCGATCCAAAATCCTATTGATCGTTGTAAAAACCCAAGTTCGAATTTTTCTTCAGATCTAGCAATTCCTCCTAACTCCTTTCTTCTTCAACGGGTGAAAAGGCAGACACCAACATAGAAATCAACCCTATTTTCAAGTTCAATCCAATTCCTGCTGCTCCTACAAAAGCTGTTCATCTGAGCCATACGGATGAATCAGGCATGAAATTAGTAACTGTCCTATTGAATACAAGGAATTACCAGTCTTGGAGCCGTGCTGTGCTCATGGCACTCGGGGAGAAACGGAAATTGGAGATGATTGATCCAGAACACTCTCCTCCTGAGGACGTCAATTTTGAGGAATACAAGGTATGGAAATCGGTTGATCTTATGGTTGCATCGTGAATATACAAATCTATAGATAGCGAAGTTCTGGCTGGATTTCAGTATACCACTAATAATGCGATAAGAGCTGCTGAGTTGAAGGAGAGACTAGGAGAGTATAATGCTCCCATGGTATTTCGAATTAGAAGGGAAATCTCCAACTTCAAGCAAGGAAATGAGAATGTGAGTGCCCATTTTAACAAACTAAAGGGGTTATCGGAAGAATTGGCTATGTGAGGCCTTTCCTTCAATGCAAGTGTGGTGTAACTGAGAAAGTTAATGAAGAGGAAAGAATTATGAAGTTCATTTTTTGACTGAACAGCGAGTATGAGCAAATTTTGAGTGATCTTATGGTTTCGCCCAGAGTGCTCATGGCACTCGGAGGGAAATGAAAATTGGAGATGATTGATCCAGAACACTCTCCTCCTAAGGATGTCAATTCTGAGGAATACAAGGTATGGAAATCGGTTGATCTTATGGTTGCGTCGTGGATATACAACTCTATAGATAGCGAAGTTCTGACTAGATTTCAGTATACCACTAATAATGCGAAAGAGCTGCTGAGTTGATGGAGAGACTTGGAGAGTATAATGCTCCCATGCTATTTCGAATTAGAAGGGAAATCTCCAACTTCAAGCAAGGAAATGATAATGTGAGTGCCTATTTTAACAAACTAAAGGGGTTATGGGAAGAATTGATTATGTGAGGCCTGCCCTTCAATGCAAGTGTGGTGTAACTGAAAAAGTTAATGAAAAGGAAAGAATTATGAAGTTCATTTTTGGACTGAACAACGAGTATGAGCAAATTTCGAGTCAGATTTTGGCTACTAAGCCACTCCCTAGCCTCAATAAGGTTTATTCCACAATTCTGACTGTGAAGAAGCAACGAGAGGAGCACATGAGCATGAACAATTTGAGCCTGTGTCTTAATGAGCACTGAATGATAGCAAGAACATCATTCAGAGGGTCTGTGAAAAAATGGAACTCAGAAAGTGAATGAGAGGGGAAGAATGGTGAGAAATGTCAAGTGTGATCACTGTGGGATCCTGGGGCATGTTATGGCAGAATGTTATAAGTTGAAAACCTGTGACCGCTGCAAAGTCCCTGGACACTCTATTGCTAACTGCTTCCGGTTGAGAGAGGCACAAAAGAGGACCAGGTTTGTGCAAGGAACCGGGAGAGCTGCCAATGTGGCAATGCAACAACCACTCGAATATACTTCTGTTGCTTGGTGATGCTACAGCTCACCAAGCAAGTGATCTCAGTCTTTAATCAACAAGATGCTCAACAAGCAACTATTCAGCAGCAAGGTTTGGCCATTCAACAACAAGGTGTGACCTTGCAAAAGCTTGAGACCACCATGGGACAGATAGCAGCTCAGTTGCAAGAGAGACAGCAGGGCACTCTTCCTAGCTTTACAGAAAACAATCCAAGGGATTGTAAGGTTATCCATCTTAGATCTGGCAAGGAAGTCCCTGGACCTAAGGAACCATCAGTCCTATTGCAAGTAAAGGAAAGAGGAGAGGCTAGTTTGACTTCCAAACTCTCGGATGGTGCACAAAAAGTCTCGGATTGTTTTGATAAAGTGAGGAGCATGGGTGGAAAATGGAAGAAAGTTCAATGTGAGGAACCTGAGGGACTTCCTGGTGTGCCACGATTTGTTGGTTCTGCTTAGCTTCAGCTACAGCTTCATTCACCCTGTTCTGAAAATCATTGCATTCTTAAAGCTTGGTAAGAATTATTTGTTGCACTACATCAGCCTCAACGTTTCTAAAATCAATTCCAACTGTTTGGCCATAGTGTAATGTCTAGAGAATTTCTTGCTCGATTTCTCTCCATGCTTCAAGATTGCCTTTTTTCTTATGCTTCTCAATACAAGCAACGTACTATTTTTCAATGTGACCTATCATGTTCTGCAGTTTTCGAAACAGCTCCTGACTACTACTTTCAATTAAAGCTAGACCAGGATCAATTACAATGTTAGCTGTCTCAGTTTCAGCTTGCATATTTAAGATTCCTACATCAGATTTATTTTGGACCAGTGTACATTTTTCTAGGGGTTCAAGGTTTCCCCTTGATACTTCTGTGCTTAGAGCTATTGGACTTGTACTTTCCACTGTTGTATCTACCAACTCCACACGGTATTGGGAGACGTGTGTATGTGGTGACTGTCTTTCAACTGGACTTGTTTTATGTGACTCTAGAGACTTCTCCACACTCTTGAGCTCAGATTGCTCCACAGATTTGTTAAGATTTTCTCCTCTCTTTAGTACTCGAATAGGAGTAGATATTGATTCAGCCAACTCCACTCCATCTGCCCATCTAGAGGATTGTCCACGGTATTGTCCCACACTTTTGTTCAAGAACATTAACTTTGATTCATCTTCTAATAACCTGTATCTACTACCATTTGATGGAGTAGATTGTTTTTCATCCATATGGGATTTTCCAGACCTTTGTTGATGTCGTGTCTCTTGATTTGGGATCTTAGAAGAGTCAACTTCTGGTGTGTTAAGCTGTTCTCCATGAACATGTCCTTTCTCAATCCATCTGTTTTGAACAGTAATATTTCTGTTGAGAACATCTTCTCTGTTTATTTCTTGAGGAGCATTAGAGTCTTCCCATGATATTTCATCCACCCTCAACGGGTATTTTATTCCATTAATGAAGATGTCTCTGACCAAGGAAATTTTTTCTTTGATTTGAGTCTGGATTTGAATTTATGCCTCACCAATTTTTTTCTGTTGAAAGTATCATCCAGATCCTTTCAGGACCCATTTATAGAACCGTGTGGTCATACAGGTAAAAGGAACACCACGTATTACCACCCAGCAAGTTCTGCTGTCCATTTGCATCATATTATCATTGTCACACCAGGCTCTCATCGTACTAAATGCCTTCAGCATGTCCTCAGAGTCATCATTTAATAACCGTTTTTTGGTATCCTCAGAGTCAGGTTGAAGTAGACGAGTGACACCATCAACATAAGAAATGTTCACAACTTCATAACCATTTTTACGCAGCACTTCACTCATACTCGAGTTGGTAAATCCCCAACCAAGAGTGACAATTAGGCCATAGTCCAGCCACCTTGTTTCTGCTGTAGTAGGTATAAACTCCTCATGTGGAGTCATTTTTTACCCAGTTTCTTCGTTTCATTCTTTTGATCATGCTTAGGTGGTTGTCGTGGCTTCTCATTTTGTTGGTAGGGCAGCTTGTTTTCTTTGATTTGTCTCTGATATGGCTTCTGCATTTGCTTTCTAGTTTCAGCTAGGCGTTGGTTGTCAACCTGCTTGTTCCTGACATACCGAGTATCCCTCCTTTCAAATTCAAAGTTTTTTGGCTCTCGAGTGTACTTGGTCCGATGTACCTCCAGAAAGACCTTACCACACCAAACTCCTTGCAAGAGTTCATCCACATAAGTGTTTTTTGGTAGACAGACAAAGCCATATCTCATATTTTTGACATTCTTTCTATTTGGAACATATAAATCTTTCACTGTTCCATATTCTTCAAATAACTGATAAAGATCTGATCCTTTCCATGAATCAGGAATACCCATGAAATATAACGATAGTGAGGTCTCCTGCACCCTCTGGATGAACTGATTTGAAGTACCTTTGCGTAGATGGAGCCATTGGAGGTCCTCGCGCTCTTGTCTACACTGGCCACGCAAACGCTGCTGAAGTTCTTTCTTTATAGGTATAGTTCTTTGCATCTTGATTTTCAGATGCAGATTTTGTTTTTAACGTCAAGAAGCTTTGTAGCTGCAGATTACCACACTTCCTACAAACAGGAATTTGGAGAAACCAGATAGTCTTCCATCCTGCCACACGAGCTCACCCAGAGTGGTATAAGAGGGCAACCATTCGGTCGTTCCTGCGCTTTCACCGGTATCTGCCAGCTACCTCACCAAAAGGAGAAACCGATTGGATCTAACTCCTGCCTAACGAGCTCACCCGGAGAGGCAAAGGAGTTAATCCATGGCCATTCCTCAGTTTAGATAAGAAATCCCACCCAGATCTCTAGTGCCTACTGTGTGTTCCGTCCAGACAAAGTCGTTGGAGAACACCTTAGGAAACGGGCCAGAGAGAATTTTGAAAACTTAAAGCAACATAATATAGAAGACCGTGACAAAGAAAAAATTGTCCATGTCATCAATTATTGGAGAGTTCTTGGAAATAACTTGGGATAACTGGTAAGCGCCTATTTAGCGCTTATTTCATTCTGTATTTTAGTCCATTTCATTCCCTAAACCACAAGATTAAAGCTCAAAACATGCTCATTTCCACTTTTATAAGAACCGGGTACATATTTTTATGTTGTAACAACTTATGCTTAATTCACTACACATTATGCCAGGAATTTATCAAAGGTGCCAAGGGACGGATTTTAAAGTCCATTCTGTCCAATTTTAGCTGAATTATAGTGGCGAGGCTTTTATACAATCCTGGAGAGGGAGTTTACCAAACTGGCGAGGCAGTATCAATCTCCAAAAATCATGAAGATACAACACATGTCTCAACACATGGCACTAAGCCCCAAGGCTAGCTCAAGACCAAGGCTCGTTCAGGACCATTTGACCGTGGCTAACATGTTGATACAAGGCTAGGAGAGTTAAAAATACAAAATTAGAAAGAGCCACCTAGTCCTTTAAAAGGTGTTTTGCTATTTTGGGAAAGAAGCTTGGAATTACTTCAACAACCTTGCAAAAATCATATCGCATCAACCAGAGCAGGCATAAATTTGAAATTTGGACAGGAGATGACTTAATAAGTCCTCTACAAGTTTTGTATTTGCAAGTAAGGCGAAAAAAGAGTTTATGACCGAGTTTGGAGTTGATATAGCACAAGTGGTCCAGATTCTGCGCAGTTACTCTCATGCACCTTGCAGCTGGCATATCTCACAAACGACTTGGAGGATGACCTTGTAATTTCACCAGAAACTAACCCTAGGTCTCCTTAACAACTTCACTTCAGGAAACTCTTGAAGATAAGGAAAGGTGCTCAATCAGAGAGGAAATCAAGGAACCTCAATCAACAATAATTCAGTCAAGTCCTTGATGCACATATATATGGAAAGAATTGAATGTACAAAAATCATACCATAGCTAGCATAAGAATCTGTCTATATAACTCTTGTACTGATTTCAAACAATGTATCGAATACAACTTTACCTTACTTCAACCTTGTCTTAATTTCTTTCAACCTCCATTTGTCACGTTTGGGAGATTCTCAAATCTCAAGAACCATTGCCTTAATTGATGCTGCTACTGAAGTAGCAATGCAAAGAGATCGACAAGACTGCGGCCTATCGTTGTTATTCCGGAAGAGTCATTCGTGCTCGAATTATCCTGTAATTCATGGTTCTATCCACGTCAGATGGTACGAATTCGACTATACGTGGTAATCCCGGTTATCTCATTCGGGCCCTAAACTATTAAACAAACAAAGTAATCGACAGGCCCACAACTATATGTGGTAAATCCGGATAATGCAGTCAGACCCTAAGAAATAACACTAAACATAATCTAAATTTCGTTTAAGTAATGTATGGATTCATAATTGTGGTATATAATTGATCACTTTTACACAGTTTAAATTTCGTTTAACACCTATATAAACCGTGAGACGAACAATGTATAATTGATTCACATTCAAGACAAGTTGCTCTTACGAGGTATGTAATGAAGTCTCTTTTTTCCAATCTACTGGAAAATATTATCTCGAATCTCACTAGTGCATTAGCAGTTAGCACTCGATAAAAACTAATGTATTCACACGCATGTTCGTCCATTTATACTCTCTTAGTTTGTCAAATAGAGTAATTAGAGTTTTTTTAAATATATATTTTAGCCATAATTAAATACCCGAATACCAAAGTCGGAAATAACTCATAAGTCGACAAAATCATAATGCATTCGTGGTTAACCCGGATATCTCAGTCGGGCCCTTACCCTAAATCTAAAATCCTAAACTAACATTTCAAACACTTATTATTTTAATACTTATCCAAAAAAATAAAATAAAACACTGCGCGTGAGTCTTTTCATAGACTGCGCGTCTTTCCATGAACAGAGCGATTATAGTTTCGAGATTCTGTTGTGATTGGAGAACAGCTGGAACAATTATGATCATTCAAGATATTGTTCTATAAATAGATATGTTGAACAACCAAGAATACCTACTCCTCATTCGTAAGTTGTATCATAACACATGGTTGCCAATGGCATCGCTTCCTTCTCCGATTCTGTTCCCGCCAGAATAAGGCATACCATATTATTATGTGCAATTATCTTTATCCTGGAAGACGAACCAGCAGCCTTCTACAATTACACCCTCCCTCCCCCCAAACAGTTTGTTTACCAGTGAAGTGGTGTTGGTGTGTCTTCCGGGATAAAGTGAGTTGTTCCTAATTGACATTAGGTGCAGTATCTTGCAGAGTGCACGCTCCATGGATTAAAGCCTGCGCTTGATATCGGAATGACCCTTTTCCACGACGTAAGAAGGAAACCTACTCTGGAGTCTGAATAGGGTCATATATGACCAAATATTCCCATACTCTGTTCTATAGTTACCTTTGCCATGGGGCCCTAATTTCTCGCTGCAGCTCTTCTAGTGAGGGTAAATTGTATTGATGTCATTAACATGGATGATGAGAATGAAGAAATGAAGCCTGTTGAAACAACCAACAGTAACAAAGATGAATATAAACAGCCACGATACTAGCACTCGCTCCCCTCACACATACCTTGGATAGTGCATTCGTTCCTATCACTGCAGTTGAGATTCTCTCATTACGTATAAAATTCAATTACGAGGTTGTAGTTGAGGTTCTCTCACCTTGGATACTCGCTTGCATGTATGTGTTACGGCGCTGCAGTAAACTAAACGCCATTATTTTCAAATGCAATTATAAAACAAAAATAAAAATAAAAAATAGAATACAATTAATCTATTGCCCTCCAAAACATCTTTCCGCCTTCCGGCTTGTTTCTATCCTTTGTGCTTCGTACTCGCCCCTCGCTAGCACCAGTCGATAAAAGTGCGACCATTCGTATTTTTCAAATTCCATTACTCACGCATGTATTGCCCGACCATACATGCTCTATACGTGTATGGTTTCGTAATGGTGCGCTGTATTGCGTGAATCACGCGACCATACATTTTTTACACCTTCCAAATGAAATGACTCTCTTGCCCTTCAAAGTATCATTCCGTCTTTCGGCCTACTCCTATATGTGTCTTCTCGTTTTCATTTTCGTTTTCATATGTGCTCCTTCCTAAGGGCGTCATTCGATACAAGCGCGTCCATACGTATTTTTTACAATTGCGACCATACATGTTTTTTATGATGCGTTTTACTTTAATGTTCATCATACGACGGTTGATGTCACCGCGAATGCCAGAGTCAGTTAGGGCTTTCATTTCAAAAATCAAAACAATCTATTTCTACTTTTTTTTTCATTCGTACCTATCAAAAAATAAAAACAATCCATTCGTTCGGAACCCGGTAGTACATTCGTTTGGAACCCGACAGCACATTCGTTCGGAACCCGGCAGCACATTCGTTCGGAACCCGGCAGCACATTCGTTCGGAACCCGGCAGCACATTCGTTCGGAACCCGACAGCACATTCGTTCGGAACCCGACAGCACATTCGTTCGGAATCCGACAGCACATTCGTTCGGAATCCGACAGCACATTTGTTCGGAACCCGGCAGTACATTCGTTCGGAACCCGGCAGTGCATTCGTTCGGAACCAGGCAGCACATTCATTCGGAACCCGGCAGCACATTCGTTCGGAACCTGGATAGTCGAGACTAAATTATCATCAATATTCTATATACTAAGTTGGATGATAAACTCTAAAAGATTATGACAATTCGGGCTGCATTAGTGGCGTCGAGGTTATTCAAACTGAACCTGTCAGACCATGTCGGGTCATGGTGTTCAGCGGTTACAAAGTCAAAGGCGGCAGTTACTGTGACAAGGTCGTTGAGTGCAGTGTCGAGGACTGCATCAGATGAAAAATTGCCTTGTTTAGCACTGTTGTTGCACAGGGCGACGAGGCATGCGACTTCGGAGGCGAAGGCGGTTGCAAAAGCGATGATGGCTCGGAAGTCGGTGAATAAGACGACAATAATATCGGAGGTGATCACGACAAGGGCAATAACTGAATCGGCAAAGGCTGCAACGGCGGCACCCATAGTTTGAACTTTTAAACTCTACGGTTTTTCACCGTCGGAGAAGATACAGTAAAAAAATCGTCACCTACTGACTTGATTAGAAGGTGTTATGAAGGTTTAGTATTTTATTTCTTTTTTTTCTTTTCTTTTAATGCCTTTTAAGTAAAAAAACAATAAAAGTAAATCAAAAATGAAATAGGAGGTTACATTTCGAAATAACATTTGCGCGGAGGTTACTTGTTCAATTATTCCCAAAAACAAGCGTCCGACTTTGGCTCAGCTTGAGAACTAAAGCAGCCTTGAATTTGGGTTTGGCAAAGGTACACAGAACTCATACATTTGTTTATCTATATCTACATCGAGAGAAGTAAACGACATCAAGACATTGCAAATTGATGAAGAAAACGATGCCTTAATTTGCTGACATGGCAGTCTAATGTGCAAGAATCGTAGGCGTTCATTTCAGCCATGAAATCCTGTTCGTTGTCCTCCTCTCATTTTTATTATATTATATTATATTTTATATATTTTATTATATTTTATTTTTCTTGCTTATTTCTTTTTTGTTTTTGATTTATCCGGCAAACCGGTCATCATTTGTCGAAATGGATGCCGCCATAATTACTAGTGGCATTGTCCCCTTTCATATGACATGCGACTTCATATAGTTTTGATATAATTTTTTTGGATTGTCATGTCTTAAGCCACGGGTTATATACTAGTAGGTAAATAAATGGAAGAATGAAGCTCCACATTTTAAGGTACTCACCTCACTAATTTGGCTATTTGGATTTGATATAGAACTCATAGATGGTATGTAGTCTTAAATATGCCATAATAACCTTTGTTACAGAAGGCGGTCGCCTAGCCTGCGTAAGCGCCGGTCGATCGCCTTCTGCCTTGACCGAATGCCGCCTAATCACCCGCTTAGAGGCGCATAGGTATTACGCAGGCCCTGGTCGCTCAAGGACCGATTAGCATTTTTTCGAATATTGCTAATGTTGTGGTTGTGATTGTTGACGTATCATAATGTCTATAAATAATGTAAATAAAGTGTGTGCAATTAGCATTTTTCAATAATAAATATGTACATATATTGATCTAACAAATTAACTTACTGATAAAAAAGGAACTATTTTGGTACACCATCCAATTGCTTAGATAGTGGCTGATTAATTGATTATTGCTGGCCTCATCTATAAAATTTATTGGGCCCTAAACCCCACATATTAATCAAAAGTACACTCTCATAAACTTATAGTGGAGTAAAAATACTCTTTCCATTTAACTACATAAAAATTTGATTGTTGCAAATGGACAATCGCTTATATCAAACACTAACTGGGATCATTGACTTAACTTACACTCCCGACTAATCCAGTGGGTATACACCCAGCCTAAAGGCTCATACGGATTAGGTCTGGCCAAGCACTTTTATTGGGGCTTGAACTCGAGATCTCTTATTCAGGAGTTCACCTAATTGTCATCTGACCAAACTGACTTGGTTGGATCATTGACCTAGCTAATCAACCCTTTGGTTCCATGAGAATTCATATTGGCTTTAATCCAATTGATTATAATTGTAGTTCCAATAATCATGTCAACTAGCTATGCAGTCTTTGGGATGTCAACTAGCCATAAGTTTTTGAATATAAAAGACTCTAGCCATGCAGTCTTTGGGACCGCCATCACAATATTGAAGGTTGATGCCATCCATGACGTCTAAATTGATGTAAGCAGGTGGAGTGGAAGAAACCTTGTCCCGGGATAGAAATGAATTATTGAGACATGGCTCATCCCATATGTCATGTTTTGACTTGGATGCTTTGGTAGTGAAAATGGTATTGAGTAATGCTACCCCTTACAAAATAAAAGGATACAAAATTTTATAAACCTTTACATCTACATTATTTTGAAGTTTTGCAAAATTTTGGGAGACCATTTATATGTTTATGTGATTGAATTTAATAAATTTTATAATTTCTCCTTCAAAACGACGTAGTTTTAAAGGTTTACAAAATTTGATAACATTTCATTTTGTAAACCTAAGATTTCTCAATACTATAAGGCATGTCCATGGTACATGCGATTTGTGTGGGATCTTGTGAGCATCACATTGACTAGTTATGCCACTTATACAGAAAAATTGGGTACTCAAGTTTTTTGTGCACTTTTCGATAGTCAAAATACAAAAATAAGAACGATTCTGTAATACTCATGTCGAAATGATGTCGGTACCGATCATGGAGTTTGGTTTCTACAGATTCCCTGCCAAAAAGACCAAAATCATATTAAATAACCATTTTAAACGGTGACATCATTAATATATTTGATAGTTGTATTCAGAGGTGGGAGATAATCTAATCTCTATCTGTGGGAGAAAGGGTGACTCTAATCAATTTAATACTATTTACAATGCTACTACATCGTGTACCTTAGGGCACCTAGAATTATATCTAACCGCATAAATAGGATTCTTAGAAACTTCTTTTTGGAGTGAAAAATCTGAAGACGGAAATATCCATTGGATAGCATGGAATAAAATTGTTATACCAATGGAAAAGGGAGGCACTGAAATAAAAAATATTGATGCTTTCAATTAAGCAATGCTAAGGAAGTGGGGAGCAAGACTACTTGAAGGCAAATATGAACTATGGAGCCAAGTAATTCGACAAATCTATGCTACACAAGGTAAAATCTCTATAGGGAATCTGGTGGATATGAAGGAACCAACAACTGAGCAAAGAGACAGAAGAGGTTGAAGAAGAAGTGAAAAAACAACATCCTACTGGTGGAGAGACCTCCAATCAGTAACAGGAAGCTTCTTCCAACAACAATGGAAGCTCAATCCATACGCCAATCAGTGCTATGATGAAGAGTTAATTATACTACTTACAAAAGCATGAAACATTTATACGCCAGCAAAAATCTCAATCCATACGTGGAAAATGATTCAGAACAGACTACCAACTAAAGGCCAATCTACAGAGATTGAATTGTTGGAATGATTATAGCTCTGGGAATGTATTGAGACGAAACTACGCAGCGGAAAACATACCTGAATTCATTACTGTGGAGATCTTTGAATGGAAAGAGCATCCACTTGATACAGATCCTCGGAACCTTCCTTCAGAGCTTACGAGAAACTCTTATGAATTCCTTATGTTTCTTTCTTTGATGGATCTATATATATAGAGAAAGAAACGGGTCGAGAATAAGTCAAGTGGGCTTCCCATTTATCTTTATGTTGGGCTTAAACTTTAGGCCCAACAGATTTTATTCAATACGGCCCATCGACATAAAGAACAAAATCTAATCTTTTATAAGGGAAACAATTCTGATATTTTACATGTCCACTAAAGACTTGTTTACGATCCGATCAATAAGACCAACCACATTGTTCATCGTGTGACCGTGTGTGACTAAATATATGTATATACACCTAATGGTCTAAATGCTTAGGCCCACACATATTAACAAAATATGCCAACACAACATACACAAACATAGCCAGGAACTTAGAGAGAACCAAGGAACACATAGAGCTTAGGGTAGTCAAACGAAAGGCGATTGTTGGAGTCGTAGAGGTTTTAGATTTTGTGAGGCAATAAATAGCTTGATTTGTTTGGATTTTGGAAGTTCTGCAAGGGTGCCAGTGATTATTACGTTGTATGTTCAACATATAACATAATAAATTATTATGTTATATTGGTATAACCATTAATCAATCTCTCTTTAAATGTTATGGCCTATATTAATTATTATGTTATATGTTCAACAAGTGAGGTTGGCAGACAATAAATTAGGGAAAATACTATACACTACCTCCACTTACACACTTTCATACCACATCTCTTGTATACTTCCATATAATTTTTTACTCACATTCATGCACAGTGGGTCCCACACACACCAACATGTGTGTGCTCACTAATGAAGGTGTGGAGGTGCGTATGAAAAAGAAGTTGATGTATATCATTTCTCATTAAATTAAGTGGTTTAATTCTTGAAATGCATTTGAAGTTTAGCTTATATCTGGCAGTAAGATGTTGGTAATGAATTGAAGTGTGAATTTCACATATTTGTGATATGAACCTCTATTTTGTAAGGTTAACGGGTTATTCTTAAGTATTCAATTTTATTGTGTTAAATAATTAGTTATTTCAATTAATTTTAATCTGAATTATTAATATGAGAATATCAATTTTTTTCATGTGTAGGAATAGAATCTTCATTCTTTAACATCAGATCATCATCAACGGTCAAAATCATTTCATTAATATTTTTATTTTCGCGGGTCAATCCGCAACCTGTGCGACCATTAGAAATCTAGAAGAAAATCTGAAAGTCCTGCGATTTCATGAACTTATCCTCACGCAGCGCAACAACATACTTTCTATCTCACAACTCGATGCACTCTCCCTACGCATTGGATTCAAGCAATTTGAGGCGGGTCGGTTTGTTACCAAATTCTCGCGCGTCTTCGAGGTGATTGAACACCCAGTTCAGCGTATTCTATACTACCATTTCGTAGATGGAGCAAGAGACTGAAGCTCTTCTGCAGGGACTACCGGACGATGTTACTAGGTTCAGAAAACTGCTCATATTGTCCAATACGGGTCAGGTTCGTCTAGAACACATTCGAATTGCACAAAGGGAATTTGGGCCGCCGGATGATTTTGAGAACTCTGTGATTTTGAGCACCCTCACTTTTTTCGGTTGTTTGATGCTGATGAGACTATGAATAAGTATATTGAGCTAGTGGAGAAGGATCAGGGCCGGCCCTGGGATCCGGGATGCCCTAGCCGGCCCCCTAACCGGATGTCCCATTTAAAAAATAAGAAAGCAACAAACAGAGCCGCCCATGATCAATTAGGTCCAATCCATCCACCATCTAAGACACAATAAACATGCTTTCTGGTAGTTAACGACGAAGA
>JAOYMZ010025484.1:0-17541 GCA_025802335.1 Pinguicula primuliflora | reverse complement strand
GCACACTATGCAGTGCCCATGTGGCACTGCAGGATTGGTGTGGCAGGGGGCCCGGTGTTCAACACTTTTGCACGGGCCCAAATACCAACTAATCCTGCAGTGTCACGTGGGCACTGCACCGTGCAGTCACTGTACACACTCTCTTCCCATTGTACACATAGCATTTGCCTTGGAAAAATTTTTGTGGAGACAACTCAGGATTTTTGTGGAGACAACTCAGAAATATGATCTACATGAATGAGAATTTTAATTTTATGGCACATGCAATATGTTATATGTACAACATGTTGCATAAAATTTGTGTTGAAACTGTCCTACACCGATTGTGGAAGTAAGAATAATAAGGTTTAAATTAGAATATGGGTTAAAATCAAATCACTTTGGGTTCAAGATTTTAATGAGGATAATCCACATTCCTAATAAAATTAACCCCGTACGCGCACCCACCCACACAAGACCCACAAGACGTGGGCTCGATTTATTCAAAAAGCCCGTTGACCCTTGAGATGTGGGCCAGGCGACCCCAGACCCGATTAATGGGCTGGGCCAAATCTCTTCAAAAGGCACCGAGACCCGAATAATGGTCCGGGCCAGATTTCTTCAATTTGTACACCTAACATTTTTTTATTAAAGGGTGGAATTTAGTGAAATAGTTTTAATTTGTTGTTGAAATTGTTGATATATAATTCATTTATAAAATTTTAAAAAAAATTAAAAAAAATATATCAACTTACTAAAACAGAACATACTAAAAAATATATCAACATATTACTGTATACACGACCAATTACAATTCAATCCCCGGTCAGTCGTTACTGCAGTTTAATACTTATATTGTAGACTGGCATTCACGTTTGCACCAGTCTGAATTCTTACCCGGAATTCATCATTCCAAAACCACTAGGTGATCATCGTGAGCCGCTAGCTGATAAGGTAAGCATCTCATGCTCCTGACGTTATATCTAAGTTTTTTTTTTACCACGTCATGTGTAAGCTTTACATACTTGTTCGACAGATGTCAATACTTGCTTCTCAATTCCCTGAAGTTTTTACAAAGCACGAGTTTCTTAGGATCACTTTGTTGCCACTTTTTTCAGTTTACCGGTTTTTACTTCTGTTCTACCACTTTTGCTGCATTGTATTTATAATAGACAGAAATCTTCATATTCTTAGTCCTTGTGTGCTCAGTTCGTACTCAACTTTGCGTAGCACCATTCGTTTACGAAATTGGTCGCACTATTGGAAAGCTTATACATTGAATTGCATATGTTCAAATTTTGGTGACATTCCGACGACGTTATCACCGTTTAACGGAGGGTTATAAATCCCCTTGGGTAAGTAGTCCTAAATAGGGTTTTAGAAATTTCCGGCGACGAAGTTGCCGAAAACCGGACCAAAGCATGGGAATTTTCATCTACAATATATAAGCTTTCCAATGGTGCGACCAATTTCGAAAACGGATGGTGCTACGAAAAATTGAGTACGGACTGAGCACGCAATGACTGAACATACGAAGGTTACCCTTATAATAGATATCAGGTCTCTTTGCCATGGCCCGTTCCTTCCTTTAATCATTGTATCAAGAGTTTTGTTTGTGGCTTCTTTTCAATCTTCTTTTGTTTTTATTCTCTTTCACTTCTTGAAGAGCACCCGAATTGATTACTCTAGGAGAAGGCTCACAAATACTAAAACCTTTATCAAAGTTGGTAAATTTAATTTCATATTTAGACCTCTAGATAATTATTATTGTATGTTTAAATTGACTCATACACACACTTTACAGTGGGATTGTTGACAATGTAAATAAGGAAGTTGTTGACAACGTAAATAAGGTAGAAGATAATTATAAATCTTCACCTTATATAGAAAATCCCGTAAATCATGGGATTAGAGAAAATATGGGATCTTGGATCAACCCTATAAGTAGAGCCTCTGCAGGAAACTCAAATTATCAAGAAAAGAAGAAGGACTAAAGTCCTCCCGTGGAGTAGGGAATTCCCGAACCACGTAAATCCGTGTTCTTTTCATACAAATCATTCATACATTCATCAAAACAGTTATAACTCTCAAACTTATGTGTGATCACTGCTATAGATTGTAATTTGTTGAAACTGAGCATTACTTTCATGGAGCTCCACAATAAGTAGTCAGGGGGGAAACTTGGAGTCAGATCCACTTGATTGGGTACGGTCACTCTCAGATAGTGTCCTTACTTAATTTCAACAGCGTCACAGTCTTCTCATCGTCTCACTTGTTGTCCTTATTTCTACCCGTTATTCTGATGCTTGTGTCTCATGTGTCTCACGCACCAGTCATATTATCCCCAACTACATCATCTCATCGGCCTCAAGCTCTGGAGCCGACTCATGATTCAGGTAAACCGCTCAGACTGAAGCAAAAAGGTAATGTAGTACAACCAAACTGGGAAAAGAAACCTCAATTACTTCTTTCGACAGACATCCAGATAAATGTTATCCCAGAGGCTCCTTTTGCAGATTCCATTACTACTATCCAATTCAAACTATGAACATAAATGTGATTGGGTAGTTTTATTAGCTTGTAGATGCTTATTGGCCAAAAATCAATGTAAATTTGTACTTACTTACAACAATGAATACAAAATTTGTGCTTATTGTGTTTGGGCATTGATGGAGGATTTAAGGTTCATTTTTTTGTGTACTTGTACGTACTATTCTATTCTCGAATGAAATCACTTGACTATCAACAAAAATAGTTAATGGGCTGACGCAAACACGACATTTGATGTCATCACTACTCCGAAATCTCATCTACTACTACCCATAAGCTATACATAAATACCAAAAATACCGATTACCGCGGAATATTCTCCTATTTCTTTCTCTTTTCACATCATGGGATGGGACATAGAGGTTAGGTAGAGTCGTGCTTCACCCAGTAAATCACGTTATCATCTCGAGCACTTTCTGTACAAGTTGTTGAGTGGAAGCTTCTAAAAATATTACGTGGAAAAATATGAATTTTATTAATAATCACTGATTGTTTTTTGGTGGAGACAAAAGTCAAAAATTTTCCTTGTGGAAATCGAATTTGGTGGATGTCTTGTGAGAAAAATCAGAGGCCAGCTGCCTCAATTCCTTCACTGGTGGTGGTGCCCCACAATAAAATACACCTGCACAAAAAAATGAAAATAAAAATAAGATTCGAGGGGAAATATTTTAATACCCGAATTATTGTCCCGATTAAATGTCTCTTCTTCTAATCGTGACCATCCGATATTGATTCAATAGTCATGATCAATTTTAATATTCATGACCTGTATGACAAATATTGTTGAGACTTACCAACTCTGGTGTTTGGATGATTCATGGCAATCCTTTTATATACTGTGCGCCAGTTTGGTTTAGCAAAATGCGACTTCACCCGCGTGCCCGACACGACATCCACGCCATTCTTGGCGTGGTTGAGTTGTTGGAGCATGGTGATTAGAGCTGATCGTGCATCGCCCTCCTCATAGACGCTCGTACAGTAATTGTGCATCTCGATGACTTCATTGTAATCCGTCTCGGCTGCTTCATTCATCACACCCTTAAACCAATCGAACGAGCCTTGTTCCCTCGTGACCCAATAGAAGTAGGCCCTAGTCGTCTTGAAGTTACTATGGCTTCCGCTGTCAGATTTCGATTTTTGCCTTGGGATAGAAAATGGTGTGGTTCCATTTTCTAAGGCATTTGCTTTTGAATCCATAGTACGGATGTTGTGCACGATGTCCTTCACAACGCTGATCATTGGAGTTGCGCCGATGCCGAGACCAACTAACAAAACGACATCGTAGTTCTTGTAGTCTTGCGTTGGGGCACCGTATGGACCATCGATCATTACTTTAGGAAAGCTGTTTAGTGGAATGGAAAAAGGTTTTAATATACATATCATGGGACATCCATGAGAAGTTATATCTCAAAACAAGCAAATAAATTATTAAAGTTTCCCCTAAAGATATTTCAACTTTTTCAACAAGTACTCTTCATTAATAGCGCACTAATGGTATAGAACAATCTATTTTAGTTAAAAGCCTTATACGGATTCTAGATGACTAATGACCGTCTAGCGCCTAGACGTCCATATAAGCCGTATGGACGTCTAAGCGGACACTTAGGTGATATTCAGGTAAGGCGAAGGTAGAATTTTCGACGCATAAACGTCCTAGTCCCTTCTCGGGATTTTAGTATCAATTTTACACTCTTAATAAGGTGACGACATGCAATTATATGTTGACAAATTTAATACTTTTTTGCACCCAATCACCACCTCCCAAGTCATCTAGAGTGCAATCTTGGTGCCGAAAGAGTGCCTCATATACCTCCTCTTAATAACGACCCATTATGAGCCATTAAGTCCCTAAAAAAATTTTAATCCCTTTTTATGCCTTTCTTAAAACAAGCAATCAAAATACTATACATAATTATGTATATTTATCATTATTCTTTTAAAAACACTCAAATTAGTGCAAACGCAATACGAGGATAAACTTTTGGTCCACCAAATTTTGTATGCCAATATTTGTGGTCAATTCCAATCGAATTAAAGGTTTTAAATTCATTTATTATGAGATTTCGGAATTAGTTGCGATTTTAATTTCTGCTAGTGATTATGATTTTGTGTCACTTTTTTGGAATTAACCTAACCATTTAGTGTATTAAATTTTTTCTACCACTTGTAAAATTCATGATCCGTTCTAGAGTTTATCCATATAGACCCATCAAGTATTTTTTATTTTCAAAAATTGATCGAGAATACTGATGAAATCTTTTATATACTATATCAGTTAGAATGGTATTGGAGAAATGCCTTACTTGGGATTATTCTCTCCGGCCAAACAGTCGGCTCGTAGGAGCCCACTTTTTCCGGTAGGCGGTGGTTGGCAAACCTGCAGAGAAGACCAAAAAGATCAGATTCAGCAGCTGCACACACATACTGGCTGGCAACTTTTCTAGCAAAGTTCCTAATCACAGTTAACATTTACCATTACAGATTGTGTATTGGAATAAATAATTGTGGACACCATATTTCATGGCAAAATCATACACATATTTAAGGTTGTGCACTTGTGTCTTGTCTACCTCAGAAAACACAGCCTTTAGTTGCCTGGTCCAATCCCCAAGTGTCCTTATGTGAACACTAACGTAGTCATCCATTGGTGCGGAGGTAATGGAAAATGGGTGCCTGGGAAGTGGACAAATAACCAATCATTCACTAATATATAAAAAAAATAATATACATAACATCAGAGTTGAGGATACTGAAATTTGGAATATACCCGATAGATTTGGAAAATGCTATAAGTCACCTACTTTTGGCATCCTTTTGCATTTCTCCATAAGGTGTCAGTATCAATTGGGTATTGAAAAATTCATTTCAATATTTAACTCAGTTGGGTGAGGACAACTCATAGGAGGTGCAAAATAGGTGTCAAAAAGAGGTGACTATAGCATTGCTGTAGTTTTAGGATAACGTATAATGAATATGGTAGCAATATAGTAAATTACGTCTATCATTATATACTAATTTATTTTTTTGTTTGTAATGTGTGTGGGACTAACGGAGTCAATAGTGTTTACCATTCGAACGGTGAAACAGCGGCACAATTGACGAACATGTACTGCCCACTCTTGTATTTAAACCCTTGAGGCTTTGACATGTGCAGTGTGAGCACATTCCCTGGATACACGGCCACCTGCATTTCTCGAAAACAATCTCCATCTTCAGTCAACCCGTGTAACAAAATCTACAGAATTTAATATGACATTTTTTTTTACCTTCAAAATCTTGACTGGTTTTATGCTTGATCTGAATGCTCTGATCAATCTCTCACCAGCATAGAGCAAGATGGGTATTGCCAAATACATCCACGTCTGAAAAATAATCAAACAAGCAAATATCAGTTGCCAACAAATACCGATCAAATTCAAGTAGCTCAGCTGGTAAGCCGTATGCCATTCGATACATTTGTCTATCTAAAAAAAAGTCTGTATTGTTGGAACTCACCGTTTTTTTGTACCATTCATGTGTCAAATACAGTTTGATCCCATGAATCACGAGGCAAGCGTACACAACAACAAACAGATGGTGGCTGTACCAAAATGCATTGAATCCCGTAAGTTTGTCCAGAGGTTTCGGCAGGTTCACACGACCGCGACGAAACCAAGGTGAGGCAAGGGTGAATGCAATGAACATCAGAACAACCATGATGATCCCCGTAACACCTTCCCATTCCCTCAAAAAATGGGCGTAGCTCTCAGGCTGGTCTCCAAAGTACTGTTGCATCGGAGCATATTCCTCCTCCGTCGCTGCCAGAAGCCGCGGAAAATCGCAAGACAAATGGCTGATAGCATGGATACCAACGCCTATTGCTATGGCTATAGCTATCACCTGAAATTATGAGAGTAGTGTAGGAGGTAAGCGTATAAATGTCAAAGTTGAGGGTACATGTAGTATTCCTCATCAAATTAGACCGAAGATTTGTGTTAAAATCTTGAGTGATTTTAGTTACCTTGTGAAAGTTTAGGTTGTCATCGAAAGGCACGGCCATTCCTAGCTTGGTCTTGTTCCTTAGCCATGTGATGGTGTTTCTGCAGACGGGTAGTAGAATGAGTGCCATGTTGAGCTTCAGAGTTTCGGCTGCACCCTTTGCAAGGCAGACACAGGCTCCCATCACATGGTAGACTGCTCTATTCTTGTATTGGATGTACTTATAGGTGAAGAGTCCAGCCATGATAGCAATCCACAGAGCAATCACCCACACTCTCTGCCAATTATCCTCCAGAAAGTACTTCAAACCTCTCCACCACCGTTGGATTGGATGGAGGCGCCCCGGCTTCAGCTTGTCGCTCAGCATTTTACTCAGGTTACGGCTGTCGCCGCCGGCTCTCATAGACTGGGAGGGACCTTGGAGGAGCAGCATTTCCAGGTCTTCAATCTGTTCGGACAAGAGAAAGTTTGATTTTATTCAAATCAGCCCACCAGTATGAGCCTGTCACATGTGGCTTATTAAGTTGTGGTTACTAGGTTATCAACAAAAAATATGCACACTTTGTACCATGATGTAGTGCAGCTCGTTGGGATCAAGTTCTTCCATAATCAACCGTGCGTATTCATCAGCTTGCTTTTGAATGTTTGAGAGTTTGTTGGCAGAAGCACTTAAGCTGATAATCTGTAACAATGGATGAAATGGGATCAGTACATGTTAGAATGCAGTCGGTTAATATAATTAGAAAGGTAAGTAAAAACTGGTGATTGATTGTAGGCGCTATAATGAATTTGACTTGTTGGTACAAATTCCCAAGGGAGGAAATGGGTGTTCAGATCAAGATTGAATTGATTCATACGGACCTCTCTCACTTCTTCTTCCGTGATTCTACCATCAGCATCTTTGTCAACCCTGGAAAATTCAAAATTAGGATCAAATGAATTCAAAAATAAATATATTGAATCGTTTTTCTTACATGTCGAAGAATGTTTGTAGCCTGGAATCGAAGCTCTGGTCTGCAATCTGCTCCCAGAACTCCTTGAGCTGCCCCTTGTTGATCGCCCCGCCGGAGATGTTCCGACGCCGCGACAGGGCGTCGAAGAGCTCCCCGGCGAACTCCTTCGACTCCTTGTTCATCCCGATGCATTCTCCGAACATGGCGCGCGGCAGCAGCCCGTTGGTCGGCGCCGCCATCTCGTCGAAACGCTTCTCCACACCGGCCCAGGCAGCCGCGCCGTCGGTCTTGCTGATGAACTTCAGACCCTTGAGCGCACGCGCCGCCGCGGACTTCGTCCGGTCGAACCTCGTCGCCTGAGGGCGCCGCGTGAGCGACGCGAACCGCCGCAGCTCCTCGGACACCTGACGTATCTTCGACGAGGCATTCCTCACTACTGACGATCCGATTCCGAACGAAGACTTCTTCTCTAGACCTCTCGCCAGCAGGGCGAGCTCCGGGTCCTCCACGTCACCACCGCCGGCCGCCTTCACGCTGTGCACCGCCACTGAATCCTCACTCACGTCGAGGGTGATCTCGACATACTCATCTGCCGCCTCCGCGGCCGAAACAGGGGAAGGTTGCCGGAGTGCAAAACGCGCACTTTTCCTGCTAGCCCGCTTGCTAATGGGCCCACTGTAAGACATCCTGTCACGACCACTACCGCCGTCGCCACCGCCAACCTCCGTGTCGGAATGGTAGTTGTTATGGTGGTGATCATTCCCCTGCATTTCGAGAAATTATACAAAAACGGAGAAAACAGAGCAATTTTCTCCACTACCTAACTCCTTTTTTCTTGATGTGGTTGAAAATTTTGATGGGGATAATGAAATTTATACACAAAAGTATTTGTAAGGAAAAGAGGAGTTGTTTGGTATTGGTTTTGACCAGTTTTCAGCACTTTCCTGCGGGGAGACATACACAAGACGGTAATGGAAATTGAATTTGTTTACATATTCTAGATTGGTGTGCTCATATCATTCTCTTATAGACATATACCAGCATATATAAATATATAGTATGCGATGGCGCGTTGGTTGGTGGTCGGTTTCTAGATTTTATTTTGTGGCCGTGTTTGAAAATTAGCATGGAATGAGAGTACCGTACGAATGTTATCTCCTAGCTCTACAGTTGGAACTAAAAATGATAATATATGCATTTTATAAGAATTCCATTAATTGATGAAATAAAAATATTATAAAATTATATATTTGAATTAATGAAAATTGATAATCAAAGAATAAAATATAATATTTATGATCTTATTATCAATTAATATATAATATATATATATATATATTATAATCTTCTTAAAATAGTATAAGGTGAAAGGGTACATATTTTCGAAGGGGTACATATTTTCGAAGGGGTACACATTTTCGAAGAGGTACACATTTTCGAAGAAGTACACATTTTCGAAATGGTACATTCTCCATCTATAAAGGGGGATCCTCTCATGCTTGAAGAGACACCAACATACACACAAAAACACATTGAGTCTATGATTCATGTTTTGTGATTTCTTTGGGCCCTTTTTGATTTTGAGTCCTTGGTGATAAAAAGAAGACATTGTTCGAGTTCGCTGAAATAGCACAGCCGTGCCGGGTTTAGCTATTCGTGCTCTGTTGTATCATGGGAGACGAACGTCCAAAATCTCAAGGCACTGAGGAGAGGATGAATTTATCTTAAGGAAACTGTGGTTCACAGACCTCGGAGTAAACATTATAGTTTCCTGCAATCTTAAATTGTTATTTCCTTAATATCTATTTATTACAAGTTATTTGGTGCAGATTGACTAACAAAGTTAAGCAAGAAGTAGATCGGTGCATGCAAAAAAATTTTGTTTCTAAAAACACGATTTCCTCTAACAATCTTAAAAAATTTTATTACAAGAGAATTTTTTTACAATGCCACAACCACATAAAAAGTCCATTGGTGGCATGGCATACGAAATGGTGTCTTAACACAAAACTGGTTCTTGGCTAAAGTTTCATGGAAAGTTGGCAATGGGCTGAATACAAAGTTCTGGGTTGATAGATGCATGGGTAATGAAAGTTTTACAGTTTGTTGTCCTGAACTGTTTACAGTAGCTGGTGATAAGGAAGTGACATTGGCATCTAAAGGCTTCCATGCTGATGGGCAGTGGACATTGTTTTGGACATGGTCTGGGACATGCAATGCATTGAAAATAATGCAATTGAGCCTACTTCTACTGGACTTAGCTGAAGTGCTTCCTCAATATACATCTAAAGACTCATGGGCATATGTCAACTTTGAGTTAGACTCGCATGCCAATCCTACTTTTACTATCAAGCATGCCTATTCCACAAAGCAAATTTATGAACAATTGATGTAGGATACATGGTCAACACAAGCAGCAGATCTCATGCCTATATTTGCGTAGAACAAATTCTTACTCCTGAAAGTTTGTGCTTTCAATTGGCGACTGCACCAAAATAGAGTTCCTACTCGCATTAATTTGCATAGATGTGGTGTTACCCTTCCAACAGTGTAGTGTGCTCTATGCAATAAAAGTGAAGAAAATGAGATACACCTCTTCTTGGAGTGTGGTGGTTGAACCTCTCCTATATGTCCACATGCTACATTTGAAACCTCTATGGAAGAAACCTGTATGGAGTGAAATATAGCAAATGTCAACATGGGAGATTTGGAAAAGCATAGATAACCTTATATTCAGTGACAAAGCGAGATTTATACCAGATGCTTGAGATGATTCAGTTGCAGACACGGTTGTGCTTCAAAATTAAGAATCTTCTCCTGCCTGGGATAGGATTTGATGAATGGTGTCGACTCCCAGATGCTTGCTTTCGGACTACTTGATATCAAGTTGCACGGATTAATAGGTGAGAATCGACAAATGCAACGGTGCAACAGTATAAGACTGATTAGATAAATCTTGTTGCACATGTGTGAAGACGAATCGCTGTGAAATTGGACAATTACTCCTATTGTATTCTGGAGACTGTGTTGTGACCTCAAAATTGGCTATACATTACTACCATTTTGATTAGCGAGGTGGCATATTTGCAGATGGCACCACAGCAGAGTGGGGAGTAACAAATTGCACAACTTGTCGTTATGAAGAGGGGTGGAAACTGTAGAAGAGAAAATGCGTTGAAACTAAGTGATGTCGTGAAGATGTCGGTGCAAATTGTGAGTATATCCGGCCGTCAAAAATCATCGGGCGTCAGCGGAGGAGGTGAACTGTTTGAGAATGAGTTCTCTCACGATGCATACAGGTGTGTCGCAATGTTTGACAGGTGGAGGAGATTCAGACAAGTTTTCTGATTCGAGAGATACATGCAAGTTCCATTTAATGTCGGGCCTCAATTTTTGAGTTATATTTGCAATCCTAATAAGATCGAAAGTGGATAGACGGATCAGATGTCCAATGCCGTAGATACTTAAAGAAAATAAAAAAGATAAGTGACCAACTTTTTGGATCTAATTTTCGATATCATGGTCTTTTGGCTGTCGAAATAAAAAAGTTAGACCGATTATGGAATCCTCACGTTGAATATGTTTAAGAATTCGCTCTGATCTAAAGAAATGGAACAAGGAGGTATATGGAGATGTCTTCCAAAATATCAGACATGCTGAAGATAAGGTACTGCAATTGGAGCTGGAATATGATACCTCGGGAAATGCTTCAGATCGTATGGCACTTAATAAAGTTAAAGCTAAGCTCAAACGAAATAAGTTGGCAGAGGAGATCTATTGGAAACAAAAGTCGCGAATTAAATGGCTGAAAGAGAGATCTAAACATTGCTTTTTTCCACAAAGTGATAAAGTTGGCATGGTCTAAGATTTATTCTTAAAAGCTCAAAGATTATGATGGTACTTGGATTCTGATGCTAAGGGCAAATCGGATCTGTTGCTCAATTTTTTCCAACATTAGCTAACTGCTGAGTCTACCCCAATAGACTTCACTATGTTAAATATCATCCCACATCTAATTATTTCTGAGATGAATGACTCTATTATCCAATGGCCAGAGATTCATAAAGTCAAGAAGACAGTATTCTCCATGAGTAAAGACAATGCCCCGGGCCCTGATGGATTCAATGACTCTTTTTTCACCTCATGTTGGGAAATAATCGCGGAGGATCTCTTCAATGCAGTAACTGCCTTCTTTACTGGCCGTGACTTGCCTACATCTTTTACCAGCATGCTGCTATGCCTTATTCCAAAAATATCACCACCAACTCTTCCATCTGATTATCGACCCATAAGCCTCTGCAACTTTGTGGAAAAGATACTATCCAAAATCCTCTCCAACAGATTGAGCAAAGTCCTTCCTCATATTCTATCTTTAAATCAGAGTGGATTTGTTCCTGGTAGAACGATAACTGACAACATCCTTTTAGCTCAAGAGATGTTGCACTACTTGAACAGACCGATGAGAGGCCATAATGTTGCACTGAAATTGGATATGGCGAAAACATTTGACAAGATATCTTGGCTTTATTTAACCAAGGTTCTTCGTGCTTTTGTCTTCTCCGAAACTTTGATTGATATGATCTGGCGCTTAATATTAAATAATGATTTCTCCATCCTTTATGAAGGTAAAAGTCATGATTTTTTTAAATCTTCACGTGGACTGAGACAAGATGATCCACTTTCTCCAACACTATTTATAATATGTGCAGAAGGTTTTAGTCGAAGTCTGAATGCCTTATTGGATAATAATCATCTTCATATGGTACATGTAACGAACAAGAATTTGTAACATTTATAAATATTCATGATTCGTTAGGACAGTGCAGTAATTTCTGCTTTAATCGCTGCACCCAAGCCCGTTTTACCAAAAAATGCTATCTTAGTCCGACAGTATTGTCTCGATTATCTCCAAAACATTCACAACAAAAGGCAGTGAGCTTCACTAGGAAGCCCAATAGGTAGCCCGACTAATTGGATGTCTCTCAACACCCCAAGCAGCAGATAAGTCAAATAATACGAAGTCACTCACCTTAAACTACAAGCTTATACTGTCCGTACGGAGTAACTACTTAGCCTAACCGAGTATACTTCTATATGCTCTCGTGATGCTCCAAGACAATTCTATTTTGAGCCAACACCAAAAAGAAATCAACAAATAATTCACAACTTTCTTTTGTTTGCAAAGCACGTTTTAAACCCCTTTATAAAGCAGGACAAATAGCTGACAATTAAGGTGCAGTTACTGCCTTTTAGCTCGTTCATAATAGACAGATTTTATCTCACAAGCAGCATGACAATAAATTTTATAACTTAGTTTACAACATACTTCAAACCACATGGAGATATAGGATCCGAAAGGTATAAAATATTGAGCACAGACTCAATCCCTGGCCGCAACGCTCAGCTTCACCAGACGGATAACTTGTCTATGCTCCTACACGGTTCGTAGCCGAACCACTCACCCAGGAGCATCACCAATACCTCAACCGCATGACCCCCTGCTGGACAGCCCATTCAAGCAACCCTTCAATCTCTATTTCATATTCGGCACACAGCCTTATCACCTGCCCAAGTCGACTTCTAGGCCTCTCCACAGTTCAACACATGAACAATAATCTCACAGTTCAACACATGAACAACTAATCTCACAGTTCAACACATGAATAAATTATCTCAATTCAATCACAAGAACAGAATTTCCACAGTTTCAAATACACGAACAAAACTGCCGCATGAAGGTTCAACATTTATCACAAAACATGAACGTACTGTTTTACTTGGAAACTCATTCCGCACATTTTAGTTGAAAACACAATCCAACTTATCTCCCATGGCATCCTGCCAAACACTGATCGGAGTAACAGTTAAAAACTCATTAGCTTTACTTCAAAAACAAGACACCATTTTAGTACACAATCTCAATACTCCAGTTTAGAAATCAGACCAAATAACCCTACACAATTTTGAAAGAAAGTGCCTTTTAAATCCCTTTGAAAACAAAGAATAAGCTACTGATATGTTTCTCTCAATTTATTGTCAATTACTCGAAACCATCCAAATCAGAACCACACACTTTCATACCCCTGATCAGGTCAAAGATGAACTCAACATTTAAAACCAAAATCTAGAGTACACTTCTACGCATGAACCATACAAGCACGTATAAGGTAAACACGGTAAGTACTCTAACAAGATTAATCTTCCCAAGCATGATATTAGGTTTGCACATAAAAAATCCACACCCGCAGCAAGATTCTACAAACTAAGAAACCCAAAATCCTCATCCAATAGTGAACTACCTACCTCAAGAAATTATTTCGCCTTGTGTTCCGCTGTTTTCTTCCACCTATGCGCGCCTCCCTTTTCTCCTTCTGTACACTCTACACGGCAAAGGCTCACAAAACCCTTGTAAGCCTAATCCCGCAAAAGTGAAAACAGGAAAAATCTATTTGGGCTATCTTTTCTTTCCTCTTGGGCCACTTTAAAAGCTCATATGACAAATAATATGATTTATTAATATTTAAACCTTTCTAAATTTTACATACTTTACAGTCCACCTGCTGGATGCCCTATTGTGTCTCATTTAGCCTATGCTGATGATGTTTTGATTTTTTGCCGGGGTACAAAAGAAACTATTGATGTCATTCATAATTTAATTCAAAGATATGAGGACTGCTCGAGGTAGTTAATTAATTCTTCTAAGGGCTCTTTTATTATTTCTTCGGAAGCTCCGAGTGGGAGAAAGTCTTTATTACAGCTATGGACAGGTTATGCTCATGCCCCTCTCCCTGTTAAATACTTAGGGGTCCCGCTCTATATTGGCAGGAAAACGGTCTCTTTATTTTCCAATTTAATGGAGTCTATGCAACATAAACTAAATGATTGGAACTCTCGTTTTCTCTCCATGGGTGGACGCTTAATCTTGATTAAGCACATATTGAAAGGTATGCATAATTTTCTATTAATGGTTCTTCATCCTCCAATGTCTATTATCTCAAAGCTCGAACAAGTGATGACAGATTTTTTTGGGGGTTGGAGAGAACAGAAGAAGAAAATTCATTGGCGTTCCTCGTCTGCTATGTGCTTGCCATCATCTGAAGGAGGTTTAGGGTGTCGTCGTATTAGAGATATTGCTATGGCTTTTAGTATGAAATTATGGTGGAATCTAATGCGTGGTCAGAGCCTTTGGGCTAAATTTATGTCTAAAAAATATGGCAGACTCTCCGACATCTCTATTGTTGCTCCCAAACCTACTGACTCCCATGTATGGAAGAGAATGGTTGCTGTTAGGCCACTTATGTTACAATAGTTTTTTTGGTTCATTGGACAAGGCCTCTTCAATATTTGGAGCAATGACTGGGGTGGTCCAATAAACCTAAGGCAATACCAAACAGTTGTGAGCTCCACTTTACAAATCAAGGATTTTTTACAAGATGGTCAATGGAATCATGTTAAGTTAACCCAAGTTTTCCCTCAAGGCATCACTGATCAGATTCTTGAAATTCTGACTACTGAGGATGAAGATATCATGATATGGAAGCCGAGTCAATTGGGACACTTTTCTGTCAAGTCTGCCTGGCATTGTACTCGAAACTGAAGGCATGTTCCCATAGACTACACAAGGTTCTGGCGACCTGGTATCCCCCTAAAGATCTCTCTACACATGTGGAAGATATATCAGCATATAGTTCCTGTAGACCACAATATGAGAAGGAAAGGGATCTCTCCCGTATCACGCTTCTCTTGTTGTTTCTCCTCTGGACATAGTGAGACATCAAATCATCTGCATTCTAGAAGGGAGTTAGCAGTCTACATCTCGAATTATTTTGCCACAGTCTTTGGTGTCCAGAACAATTCTAATGACCTTCCTCAGAGGCTAGATGCTTGGTTGGCTCCAGCTGCTACGGCTAATCTCACTTTTTTGCAGCGTCTCATACCTTTGATCACGTGTTGGGTAATCTGGAAACATAGATGCCAAATTCGATTCGATAATAACAAACTTTGTCCTAACAGGGCTCTTCAGGAATGCATTCGCACCCTGCATGAAATTATTCAGTTATCCAAGCTTCATGGCTCAGGGAATGCTCGGGAGAAAAGCATCTTACAACTTTTGCATCTCAGACTTCACCCTGTTGGACCTACGACCATTACACAAATCAGATGGATACCTCCCTCCCCCTCGGTGATAAAATTGAACATAGAGGGTAGTTTCACTTCCGTCAGCTCTGGGATAGGCAAAATCTTTCGTGATGGAGATGGCTAGATGCAACTAGCTTTCTCTCAGCGTATACAGGCCTCCTCCAGCATCCAAGCAGAGGCTAAGGCGATGCTGACTTGGCTCCAAATTGCAAAGCTCTATGGCCTATTACGTTTGTGTATCGAGACAGATTCTCAAATACTTGCTCATTCTGTTTTGCAGGACGTGTCCACCCCATGGAGATTTCGAGGGATGATCAGATAAATTCGGGAGCTATGCAAAGACTTACAATCTGTAATCATTCAGCATTGCTTCAGAGAGACGAATAGAGTGGCGGATTCCCTCCCCAAATCTGGTGCCAGATCCTCCACTTTCGAACAGAGAGTCACCCCACATCCCACAGGGGATCTCCAAAAAATCAATCTGATCAATTTCGTACCCTTCGTTCAATGGTCCCTAAACCTTTCCCTCATCCAACAAGATCTCATCACATCTTTCACCCTGAGTCGCACATGATTCACTGTTGCTCAATTTTTAATCTTCTTCTTTTAAACATTACTATAGCTTGTTTTATTGTAAATGGAGATATAATCTGTCATACTCTTTCCTCCTTTAAGATTTTTCCCGCCAGGGATTTGTCGAAGTAAGGTTTTAAAGAGGTGGGGATATATCATCCAAAGCCTTTTCGATGGAAGGGTCAGGAGTTGACCATGTAGGTGCCCGCACCAGTTCAATTTTTTTTTTTAATAAAAAGTCAATTTTATTAAAAAAAAAATATTTACGAACCGGTCCTAAACTTTGGCTCTCGTAACATACCGTTTAAAGTTACGGTTAAGTTTATTACTCTTAAAATGCTTATTTAATAGGGTTTTAGTTTTTTTGGGCGGCGAAGCCGCCGAAACCGAAATCCATGACCGGTTCCGATATCGTTTCGACGTGAGGATTCCAAAATAGGTCTTACTCTTTATTTCAGCAGCCAAAAGACCATAATTTCGAAAAGTTGGTCCAAAAAGTTGATCACCAATCATTACGCTAAAAAAAATAATAAAAATATTCTTTCTTTCAAAAAACTATATATACCCCTGCTTTGACGTTTTAGTATTGTTTTAAGTTGAAATTTCTTGATTATATGCAGAAAAATCAAACTTGACCGATTTACTAGAATGCTAGACAATTTCCATTTTGACGTTTCTGTCACGAACGAAGAAGAATAGTTTGAATTATCTGCTAATTGACTCAAAAATTTGATTGGATGAATTTTGGGTGGAATTAAAATTAATTTTGGAATCCACGTATAAAAATGTTTAAGAAACAGGTCAAAGATTTTATGTAAGCCGGTCCAACAATCCTCGTTTTAAGATGATTCCATAATGAATCCTGATTCTGATGACTTTAACGTGCAGAATATCTAAAATACTAAAAATACGAGTGTAAAGATCTAAACCATTTATTCAAATCTTTTTGATCACTTTTATTGGCGAAAAAAAATTGTTAATTGGTTCACTGAAATGAGTTTTATAATTTTAGTGATCGAAATTGCAGAAATTTTTTTGGTACTTAATTCGACACACCCCAAATTCGATACAAGTTTTTTAAAACTTGTTACACAATCCCACAACATCTAGGTATTGTCACCAACGAATAAAAAACAGTGTTCGAAAAGGCGTTGATCGGTTAATCGCCCCTATGTGGTACTTAGACGTCATTCAGGTAGGGCGGAGAATGACCGTCCAGCACTTTGTCGGTCACCTTCTCGAACAGAGATAAAAAGTAAAAACTAATAAATACTTATATGTGAAACTTGTTGGAAAATATACATTTCGTAGAGATTCCACTTAAGCTTCAGAAAAGGCTAAAGATGGAATACAAACGATTACGAAATGA
>JAOYMZ010025473.1:0-17542 GCA_025802335.1 Pinguicula primuliflora | reverse complement strand
CTTCAAACCAACGCAGAGTAAGTATAAATTCAATAACGGTTTATCTTTTTAAAAAAATATATATCTAACAACAATATCTTATTTTTTGTAGAAGAAACAACCACCTCCACAAATGCAGAATGGAGGATATTATGACCCTCCATTTTGATTATTTATAAAAATCATAAAAAAAAGACCGGTCTTCCAATGACCGGTAAATTCATTTATCGCGCCGACGAATCCACCGGTCTTCGGAAGATCGGTATCTTCTTAATTACGCTAATTAGCGATTTTAATTATCACCGGTCTTCCGAAGACCGGTGTCTCTATGTACCGGTCTTCCAAAGACCGGTGTCTCTATGTACCGGTTTTCCGAAGACCGGTAGCTCTCACCGGTCTTCGGAAGACCGATTTGTGGCAAATCCAAAAATTACCTACTATTTTCTGGCAAATGAACAAATTTTCCCATTTCCAATGCTAGTCAAAATCAAATACTTCCGAACCAGCATTCTCATTTCATTTCTCGAGATCCTGCTAATTTGCGCGGAGGGGAGTCGGAAACGATAACGCGGAAAAAAGCTTTTTTACCAACCTGTTACCGGCACGGACTTCTTCACTCTTGGAGCAGATTATTTCACGCGGAAATAGAGTTACAGATTTCTATAACCCTACATTTTGCCTTTTGTTTGACGCCATTGTCCGTTTCAATCTGCAATTAAATAATTTCCCACCCACTAACGACAGCGGGAGCCGAGCGTCTTCTTGGCAACAGTCAATGTATAAGTTCATAGGTGTATAGCTGTACAAGCGGCCCAATCATCTGCCGCTGCAAATAATTGAGAAACGATCGAAAAGCTCAATTGGATTTTTCTTGGCCAAAACGTGAAGGAAGATGATGCATTCTGTCACAATAAATCCATCCACTCTTCTGATTCTGACAACTTCAGTTTTTATGATATTGTCCCGCTTTTCATCTCCAGGTGGATGTTAATATCAAATGGGTTTGGGGGTTTATGTGCATTCCGGATGAAAGATGTATTTTTGTTGTCTTATGTATTTTCTTCTTTTATTCCCGTTGACAGGAGGAGGTGCTCATGGGATTGGAGACGATGCTGTTTCGTGGAGTAGTTGGAGATCTCTTTTACAGGCAAATAATGGGGTAAACTCGACGTCTTTGGTGTTGGCTGAGGAGAGAACGCATAGAAAGGATCCATCGGATGATCTCAATTATTACAGTGGTGGGTGGAATATTAGCAACACGCATTACTGGACAGTAAGTGTTTTTCTTCACTGGGATTGTTCAGGTCTGCCCTTGACTTTGTGATTCACCGTTGATGTTACTTGCTTCGTTGGAAATGTGGTTCAAGACTGGTAAAATGGGGATAAGATCATAAGATAGAATTTTCGTTCTTGTTTGTGTTGCATTGGAGGATAATCTATGATTAAAGAGTCTATGAAAATTTATCCTATATAAGTTACTGTCTAGTGGTTTGTATTCTTGTGGACTCAGGAGGTTTAAATAAGACTCTGAGGTTCTTGCACGAAAGGCTGTTGAAATTGCCTTCTTGAACTGGATTATTCTTTTGTCAGTTATATTTCAATAATGCGTTGATGATGATTTCCTGTTATTCGTTGATATTTTCTTGCACATAGTTTTGGTAGGTCATCTTCTCTAAACGCTCTCTTGTTTATGGTGCAGTCCGTGGCTTACACTGGCTCTCCTCTTTTCCTTGTTGCCGCAATCTGGTTTGTTGGATTCGGGCTTTTCTTGCTGCTGGTTTCTATGTATCTGTGCTGCTGCCGACGTCGGCCTTATGGCTATTCCAGATTTGCCTATGCACTCTCTCTCATTTTGCTCTCATTATTCACAATTGCTGCTATGTAAGACACCTTTTTTTAATTTAATTCTTAAGCTTTGACCTTGGTCTTGCTTTGTCCATTCTCATCCTTCTATTTTCTTTCATAGAGTTGGGGCTGTTGTTCTCTATACTGGACAAGGGAAGTTCCATGATAGCACGACAAGCACATTAGACTACGTAGTTAGAGAAGCAAATTCCACTGTCGAAAGCCTTAAAAATGTCTCGAGTTTTCTCGTAGCAGCTAAGAGTATTGGAGTGGACCAGGTTTATCTTCCTCAAGATCTTCTAAACAAAATTGACAATGTCAATTCCATGATCACCACTGCAGCTGAAACTCTTGATCATGAAACAAATAAGAATAAAGATGATATATTTCGCTACTTGGATATTGTGTAAGTATTCAAATTGCCACTTATTCGGGTATCTGTGCATGTCAATCAACAAAATAATTTGTCCTTAAGCTTTCAGCGTTACCAATTGGTTTGACATTTCATCATGCAGTAGATTAATTCTCATCATAGTAGCTGCTGTGATGCTTTCCCTGGCTTTGCTTGGTTTCTGTAAGCAATCCTACTCTATTAGCTACGCTTAAATTGTCAGATTAATCAACAAACTCTTGATGGTTATATTGTTTTGCAAAACCCTTGCAGTGTTATCCATCGTGGGACTCCAATGTCTCGTCTACACGTGCGTATATTCCAAACACAAATCAGTTTTCGTGGCTATCATCATTTTGTTGGTTATACACACTTGATTTCGGATTTCCGATAGGATCCGATGCATCAGTGCTAGTATACACATGCACATACAAAACGTACGTGCCACTACTTTGTTTCTTTTCCATGATTGTAGTTCTTATGGAGATTTTTGGCAGATTGGTCATTATTGGTTGGATTCTTGTTGCAGTAACCTTCATCCTATGCGGCATATTTCTTGTACTTCACAAGTAAGTTCCACTCAACATATGTAACAACTACATTTTTTTTCCTGTTTCATTTTCCAGATCTTGGTAACTTAAGAAGTTGAGTGGTTTGTTTTGAAATATGGCAGTGTGGTTGGAGATACATGCGTAGCGATGAATGATTGGGTTAGTAACCCGACGGCTCACACAGCACTCGACGATATTATCCCCTGTGTGGATTCTGCAACGGCTCAAGAATCTCTCTCCAGGAGCAAAGATGTGACCTTCCAAATGGTTGGTCTTGTAAATGTAGTCATTGCCAACATTTCTAATGCCAACAACATTCCTCCGAGTGCAGGGCCGACTCTATCCTACAATCAATCTGGCCCCCTGATGCCTCTCCTCTGCAATCCCTATAACCCCGACACAACAGATCGATCATGCGCAACTGGCGAAATCGAATTAAGCAATGCAACTCAGGTAAACAGCATACATACATTGTAAAGAATATAGCCATGTAGCTGAAGAGTTCACGTGGGACTATGGTGTTAGAGATATGCACGCATACATGCACGGGCTTGGGTCGAGTCTGTTTTAAATTTCTACGTATAGCATTTGAAGTACTTGCGATTTGATTGACATGTACAGGTCCTGCGGAACTACGAATGCCAAGTTTCGACAAACGATGTCTGCATCACAGTAGGCCGTTTAACTCCCACACTGTACAACCAGATGAGTGGAGCTGTCAATATAAGCTACGGTCTGGTCCGCTACGGCCCGTTCCTTACCGAGCTCGTTGACTGCTCGTTCCTCAGAGACGTGTTCACCAGGATACACGACGATCACTGCCCTGATTTGAACCGTTACAGCAAATGGGTGTATATTGGTCTTGCATTGGTCTCTGCTGCAGTCCTGTTCTCGCTCCTCTTTTGGGTGATCTATGCCCGAGAGAGGCGCCACAGGAAATACACCAAGCTAGCCGATGGCGCCGCCGCGCGAGCCTCGCACCCGAGCAACGGACCATGATGAGCTGGTGGGGAGTATATTAAGGAAAATGATAGGAAGGAAAATATGGGAAAGAAAACAAGAAAAGCATGACCAGTCACTCCATAACTTATAGTATGCTGACAAGTGTGTTCCTGTATTTTTCCTACGTAAATTTTCACTTCCCGTATCATATTCCGTATATTAATCAGGAGTAGCGAAGAGTAGTGGACATTTTTATGTTCTATGATCTATCTTTTTTTTTAGTAAGGTGTTCTATGATCTATCTGAATGTACAATTTTTATTTAGTGAATAACTCCATAAACATTCTTCTTTCCATGCCACACAATGAGTTTGATGATGTTTCGCAATCTTGTATAGTGTTACAAACTCTCAGGCCACATGAAATTCATGTGCTTTAGCAACAAGAGTGAAAACTCTTTTGAGGTGTGAATTCCATGTAAAACAGGCAAGTCAAGAGAGGAGGCCATACCGGATTTCCACGAAGCACAAGTTAAATTGGTAATTCAGTTTTCCATTTTGCTCTAGCCAAATAGGTTGAGAGTTTTGAGTTAGTTGAGTAAAGTGAAATTCTAGGGCGTTTAAACTTTGGAAATGCTTTAGCTAGTTATGTTTTTTTCAGCGCCTTCAAGTTGCCGAAAAGTTTTTTTTTGTCACTGTTTTAAGAATTCTTGATTGGTTCGTGAAAAATTTCAGTGTTAAATTTTACTTTTGGAATGTGTACAACACACAGTTTAAAGTTAGCGTTAAATTTCTTGCTATCAAAATTCTTATTTAATATGATTTTAATTTTTCGGTGGTGAAATTATAATTTATGACTGGTTCGTGAAAGATTTCAAAGTAAAGATTTCAAAAAACGAACTGATGATTCGAAGTAGCCGAAATTTGATAAGCCTAGGCTGTGTTTGCGAGAATTTATGCTTTTGGAGAAGTACTTTTGAATGGCAAGGATAATTATGCCACATTTGAACTTCGAATTAATTTCAAAATTGCCACCGAGAAAAGCTCTTCAAAAGCTACTGTCACCTAACTTATGAGTTTTTGTTAGGTTTTTTCTGACTTTTTTGTAGATAAGTTAAAATCAAAGCTGAGTAATCACACACTCCAAAAATAGCTTATACTGTGGAAAAGGTATAAGGAGCCGTGGAAAAGTTCTCGCAAACACCGCCTAAGCTTGTTTAAACTCATCCATATGTGCCCTAGCACACCTAAGAAAAAAACGTTCAACACCAATCTTTTGTATATATATTCTGCAAATTTCAAACAGACCTCCCAGCAGAAGCCAAACAGATTCCTGAAATCAAACTCATAAAAATTGACACAAAACTGCCTCGTAAGTCATAATCACAGAGTGAGTTTCTAGCCAAGACGAAAGGCAATATGTGCGTCTATATATATGTTGTGTGCATCCAATTACACATATAAGAACATCACGAAACAAAACAAAAGCAAATCCAAACCCAATTATCTCCCAAATGGCATTGAAGAGCAATACTTGGATTTTGTCTGTGTTGTTCTTCCTCGTGTTGGTCGTCGGCGCGTCGAGTGGTCAGAGTATCTGCGGAGTGTCTATGGGAGATCTCATGGAGTGCAGGCCGTCTGCGACGCCGCCGTCTCCAACGCCGCCATCTTCTGCCTGCTGCTCCGCCATCTCTAAGGCGGACTTGCCCTGTTTCTGTAAGTACATGGACTCACCATTGTTGCCTTCATTTGGGGTCGATCCACAACTCGCCATTCAGCTGCCGGAGAAGTGCAAAATTGGAAAGGCACCCAAATGTTGAGAGCAATGGAAGAATAAGACTGTATGTATGGGATTGGGAATGTGTGGATTTTTAGATTCACAGTTACTACTCTGTAATAATAAATCCATGCCATGTTGATCTTGATCTTGTTGAGGAAAGGATTTGAAGTTGGCCAAATCTTTTTCATAACTGTGGTCCCTAATTCTTAGGGTTCACAATCATATCCCTGATTCTTAGGGATTTCTGTTAAGAAAAGATTGTAGGCTATTTTATAAAGCCGTGTAAACAATGAAGCAAAAAACACAAGAAAAAAATACAAAGAAAACAGGAAGATCTCTTCTTCCCGTGGAGTAGGCACATTGCTAAACCACGTAAATACTCGTGTTCTTTACGTTTCCGCATACAATTACTCTTAATAGATCTTACCAAGCAAGGTAAGATCTTTATTTTACATTACCATATTGATTATTATGTAATGATTCATAAAAATAAGCCAAATTCATCCACTTGTCTAGCAGAACAATTGAAGAAAATGTTTGATTAAAACACAAATGGTATGTCAAATAGGGGTTAGTTACTAGTTATAAGAGTGATAATTACACAGACAGTTCCGGGTTCAAATTTTCTCAACGATATTACCTATAAAAAAATGGTATGGAGCTTCAACTTCACCACGATGTTAAAAGAACAGATAAGATCATAACTTGTATGCATGAAGATCATAACTTGTATGCATGATACGGATTATAGTCGAGTAGAATGGTAGGACTCATATATGAGAGACCGAGTTCCTTTGCACTCTAGGGAGAACAAAACATATCTAATTAAGGAAATATTTTCTTCATTCATTCCTTTGCACTCTATATCCAATATGGCAAAAATCATGATCGAATAGCAAAATCATCTTCTCTTTCTCAAAGAGAAGGATGGCAGACCTAGCTGTTGAATCATCTTGAACTTGAAGCAGCTGAACCACTTCAATCTTCAGATCACTTTCTCTCTCTGTTCAGATCACTTCAATCTTAACGTTTTTTTCATTGAAGCAACCTTCCAGAAATGGCAGCTGCCAATGCTGCTTTGAAGCTTGGATCTTTGGTTAGTGTAGCAGCCATCTTTTCCACCAACAACTGCTGTAGTTCCATACCCACGCCGTTTCTACTTGAATCTGTTGTTGCTTCTTCAGAGCATTTCTTCTGTTTAGTTAGATCAAGAGTAATGGTGGGGCTGACTGATGATTTCTGAGGCATTGTCATGCATGGTAAACTGCCAAGTGCCAAACTCCGACCGGAGGCCGAATTCGTCTCGACTTTCGAGGGGTGTGGATGGTTATGCTCCCCTTCATATGTAGCTACAACTATGGATTGATCTTCTACACTTCTTTGAACCTGGAAAATGTCCCCAAGACTAATGTTAGAGGAATCTATCTGTCACGAAAACTGAAGCATTGGGCTAAAACATTCAGAGAAATTACACATACCTTCTTTTTAACAGGACAAGTAGGAGCAAAAGAACACTTGAAATAGGCTCTTGGACAAGGGTTGTCACGAGTCACCTTCTGCCCATATTTCCTCCATTGGTAACCATCTTTAACTATCTGCAAATAAGAGATTTAACTACTTCTTCAGTACAAGCTACGCATATATCAGCTCAATGTTCGAGAAAACGGTAGGCGGACAGGGTACTCAGCACCTAGGTCGGTAAGGGCGGATGACGACATCCTAGCACCAACCCACGCCTAAACCCTAGTCGGCGCCTAACTAAGCAGTCGCCTTCTCGAACAGAGTATCAGCTAAACAACTAGTCCAGCACCATGACCATCCATTGAGCTACAAATGTTCAGTAGGATTAATCTCAGACTTACAAGGCTTGTATCAGATGCTTCTGTTCGAAAATGAAGCTGCGAAATCGTGGCCTTTGCAAGCTCTTCCCTTGGTTTCTTGGGCGAATCTTCATCGCAGGAGCTGCTCTCAGAAGTTCCTATGTTGCTTATACTCTCTGCTTTCCTCTTCTTCGAGGCCGTGTTAAGGTTATCGTTATCACTCTCCACACCACAAATCTTGCTCGTACCTTCCAATTTGTTCCTCAGCTCAGTGTAATCATCCCACATAATCTTTAACGAATCAGTCAACTTCTTGTTTTCAGCTCTCACCCTGTTGATCTCCTCTAACAAAGCACCCTTCTGGAATCACAAAAAAAAGAAACAAAAAAACAAAATCGTGTCTCAATAAATCTGGACAATTGAAACGAAACATGGGTTTCTATTAACCACCCAACAATTTCACTCACCTCTTCGTCAACGGTGATGCTTCTTGCCAGCCCTAGAAAACTGCTCCCATCAGATTCTTGTTTCTGAAATCAAAACCAACAAATAGAATTGTTAAAAATCCATCCTTTTTTTTCAACCATAGATTCAAATCCATTTCCAATCTGCAGATGATTCATTACCTGGAGCAGAGCTCTGACTGGCGTGAAATCGAGATCCAGTGAAGTGTTGCGGAGGCTCGTGAATTCCATGAGCAGCAGCTCTCTAGCAGATGATGAAGCAGGGAGAAGAAGTAGCAATGGCGCAACCTTAATTTTAGTTTTAGTTAGGCAGGGTTGTTCAGAGGGTTATATAGGAAGGAGGAGTTGGAAATTGAGAATATAAATAAAGTTGAGGGAGGGATATTATTTCTCCTTCTGCCATGTTTATAAAACACCCGTATAAATGTAAGTGCTGGTATATTATTCTCCGTCTGTTTTAAATTATCGTTTAAATCGTTTAAAAGTACGCTCAGCAGGTGATTAGACCGTTTAGGTACTGAACAGGCTCTGGTCGTTCAGAGTCCGCCTATTACTTTCTCGAATACGGATAAAAAGTCTAACTAGCTAGAATTTCACTAAAATGTAGATCTTTGAGTCTCTTGTATATAAGCCCTCCATGAATATAATTAATTTCCAAAATGGACCATACCAGTAGAAAAAATTAAAAATAAGTGTAATGATAGATATATTTAAGGATAATTATGTAGCCCCACCGTCTAAAATAATTACATAAAAATAATTATAATAATCTTGTTTATGTTGGCATGAAGAATGAGGAAGGAAGTCAAAGGGTTTGAAATATAGAAGTCTTCAATCAATTTTAAACCACTTATGTTGTGTCAGTTTCTGATTGGATGTTGGAAAATAAAGTCCAACATTTCATCCGATAATTTTTTTCCAACGTGCTAAAATGTCCTGCCGTGCTCATGGTCTCAGCGCGGCAGGGTCTCGCGCTGAAGACATCAGTGCGAAAGCTAATCCGCGCTGATAACTTCAGCGCGACGTTCTTAATTCATCATTAAGGATGTCGCGCTGAAGCCTTCAGTGCGCTCTTGTTGCCGCCCACTTTAGCGAATGGCGGGAAATCGGTAGGGGTCACGCTGAAGCCATCAGCACGACCCCTATTATAAAGAGGGCCCTCCCCATTCCTTTTCAACACCACAAACCAAATCTCATCTCTTTAATCGGCAAATAAGAGCCTATTCGACAGTAGCGGATCGATCAAAGCTGCAACATAACTTTTCAAGGTTAAGGTAATTTTAATACAAGGTTAAATTTGTTAATTATGCGAATATTAATTATTGATATTAAATTTATGTATTGTTCTTATTATTAAAATATATTTTGTAGATATCAAGATGAGTTATAGTCAGGATGAGAGCCAGCGTCCTAGTCTGTATCGTCCAGATTCTCAGGATGTTATTGGAGATCTGGAGAATTATAGAAGTACACGTGTTATAAGAGGTGAAATTGGTATGGACGATATAGTAAATTGTAGACATCTCGATAAACGGCTTCGTGAAATTAAGTTATCTGATCTGGTTATTAATTATATAGTTAATGCTGAGTTTTGGGGAGTATATCAGAGTTGCCCTATAAAGATAGATTGACATTTTGTGACGGCTCTGATTGATCGATAGCATCCTCGTACTAACACATTTTGGATGTCATTCGAGAAGTGTACCATCACGCTGCAGGATGTTTCTATGATATGGGAACTCCCGCTTAATGGGCTGCCAATTTTTGAGTTGCTAAGTACTGGTGTGCAGTGGTCTTTACCTCGTATCCAGCATCATATGGAACAGCATCAGGGATTTGCGAACTCGACTCAGAAAACCAGTCAAAAAAACCAGAACTGCCAAAATTATCCATTATAATATATCCAAACATTAAAAATAAATTAATATTAATTAAATATTAAGCATTTTAAATGCACAAAACTGGATACAAAAAAATGCCTCTGAAAAATAAGAAGGCAACTGGTAGTGCTCTCACGGGTACTTCAAATCCACGCTGAAGGATTCTAAATATATACTTTAAATGATATCTGTTTTGTAGGTGTAGGTAAAATGAAAGCAAAGAGTGCTGTTTAAATAGGAGAGTCCGCGCAGAAACCAACAACATGAAAGAGGACGGGAAAAAGGAGTGGCAAATCTCATGCTGAAGCCATCAGCGCAGAAGCTAATCCGCGCTGAAGGCTTCAGCGCGACATCTTTAATGACATCGCATTGAAGTTATCAGCGCGGATTAGCTTCCGCATTGATGTCTTCAGCGCGATATCCTGCCGCGCTGAAGCCATCAGCATAGCAGAGCATTTTAGCAAGTTAGAAAAAATTTCGAGACAGGTACAAAAATTTTACGAATATGGCAGCTTATATCATTTTTCGAATAAATTATTTCAGATTTTCTACTAGTTTGACGACAGTTTTTTTTTTTGATAATTTGAAGTTAAAATGAAATGAAATAACAAGTCAAATACGTGGAAATTTATTTTTATATTTAGTATAACGTAAATACAATATGGTGCACTCAGTCAATTTTAGACAAGTACATGTCCACAATCATTTTTCCTATTTTTTTTTTTTACAGATTATCCCAATATCAAAATAAATGCCCTGATCTCTCTAGAGAATGGTCAAATATTCAATCAAGAGTTACTTCTTCTACTCATTATAAAAACAACGTTGAGGAATTCAAGTCTAGTCCAGTGCTGCTCAGGGACATTATTGTAAAGCGGACATTCTTGAACTTGTGGGTTTTCAACATATTCAACAATTCAATTGACGAGAATCGTTGACAAGTATGCATATGTCAACGCTGTTCATCGTTGACATGTATCCAATATGTCAACGCTGTTCACACGGGCATCTTATTTTTTTTCTTCATTTTTTTAATAAAGAATTGTGCGGTAGAATTTGAATTTTGAATTTTGAATCAAAAGGGTTTTACATTTAAGTTGAATTTTGAATCAAAAGGGTTTTACATTTAAGTACTTATAAGGGAGTATTTGCAACAGCTTATAAAAACTGTTTATAGTAGTTGCACCGCAGTTTTGTTTTTTTGAGTGTTTGCTAGAATTGCTTCTGCTTCTACTGCAGCGGTTAACGCAGTTTTAAGCCATAATCCAAAAGTAGGGAAGGAGATGCTTCTCCAATTGAAACGCAGGCGCTAACATTTTTTAAAATAAACAAAATACATATGTAAGACCATATTACCCTTAAAAATTATTTATATAATTAAAATATACAATTTTAATCGAATTATAAGGATAAAATTGAACTTTCATTTTATAAATATAAGATAAACTAAAAATATTTGCAAACAGTATTATTAGATTTTTCTGTAGCACCACAATTTTCGCAAACACTCAACATTTTTTTACAAATCACTTTTTTTTTAATTTTCTCAATTGAAAAGTGCTTTGCAAAAGTAGAAGCATTTGCAAACACACACTAAGTAGGCAAAAAATTATGAACATCCTACTAAGCACGATCTACGATTCATGATCCATGTTGAGATGAGTAGGCAAAATCAGATTTTGCCTTGCTCTTTATCCAGTGCCAGGTTACGCCTTGAAGCTTACTCAGATGGATATCTGCATTCGATTCTACGTTGTTGAAGTGTTTTTGATTACAAGCTGACCAGATAATCCATGTGCCGGTCGACCAAAACATGATCCAAATGTCTCTCTGTATCCCGCTTGGTTTACAAGCAATAAACGACTCCAGACTTACAACAACCTGCATAGAAATTTCCATCCACGAGAGCAATTTGTTCCATAACTCTTTTGCTATCCCACAGCTCGTGAATATGTGGTCTTCGGTCTCTGCTGTTGTGCTGCATAAAATGCAAAGATTTGATGTATCTTCATGAATGATGTTCCTAGTCTGCAGATTGAGAAGTGTTGGCAACCTTTTTCTTAGTAATCTCCAGTTGAAGATTGAGACTTTTTTGGGGATGAATTTGTTCCAGTGTAAATCTTTCCAATTCTGATGTTGGGATATCTTCCTGTTCCTGGTACTGTCTGATGAAGTGAGAGGCCACCCTTGTTTCGTAATCACCTGAAGCACTGTGTGTGCATTTCCAGGCATCATTAGCCTGCTTTTGTAATGAAAAGTTAGATAACATAGCAGTTAAGAGAACAAGTTCTTGTCAAAGAGGGGTTGACCTAGTGGTCATGGGAGTGACAATTGCACTCACAGGTCACGAGTTCAAATCTCATCAACGACATTACCTATCCAAAAAAAAGAGAACAAGTTCTTGTTTTTCCCATTCGAAAAGCTCTTTTCTCCAAGTCCATTTCCATTGCCACTCGTCATTCACCCAGTTTCCATGTTGAGCTATGCTTGCTTCCTTCAGAAGGTCTACATGCATCAGTCTCTCAAATCTATCTTTGATTTGTATAAAGTCTACAATCAGATCATCCCAAAATTTAGTCATTTCCCCATTTCCCAGCTCCAGTGTTATCATTTGTTTAAACCATCTTTCATTTGTGAGTTTTACCACCTCTTTCCACCAGGTTGACTTGTGCGGCCTCCCTCTCATAGTAGCATTCCTGACTTCACCATCAGTTAGTGTTGTATCTTGTAAGACTCTATCTGCTCCTACTTGAAGAGATCCCTGGACTCTGTATATAGAGTTTACAATCTTTTTCCACATCTCCTCATTGTTGTTCGGCAGCCTTCCGGACCATTTGCCAAATAATTCCATGTTGATATCATGTAAAGACTTGATTCCTAACTCCCTCTATCTATAGGTTGGCACACTTGTTGTCAAGCTACCCAAGACACTCGTTTTTTATCATCTTTCCCTCCCTAGAAGTAGCTTTTACGGATAGATTCAAGGGTGTGTAGGACTTTCTTAGGGGCTATGAACATGAAAAAGTAGTACGAAGGCAACGAGGATAGCACTGAATTGATAAACACTCTACGACATACCAAAGAGAGGTTTTTATTTTCCCATTTCCCCAGTACTTGCTTGAATCTGATTATGATTAGATCCCACATAACAGTTTGATATTCTTTTCCACCAACGGGTAATCCGAAGTACTTAAATGGGATTTTTCCTGTTTCACAATTCAAGAACCTTGCCATTTCACACAACATCACCTCATCTATATTAACTCCAACCAAGCTGATTTTCCTGTAGTTAATTTTAGGCCAGACATAAGCTCAAAGCACCTCAATACTGCCTTGAAAATTTTGATGTTCTCCCATGTACATTTTCCAAACAATATTGTGTCGTCTGCGAACTGAAGATGTGAATTTTCACCTTATCTATACTCACTTCCATAGGTTCTAATAATCCTTCCTGCACTGCCATTTTCAACATCTAGTCCAAGCCTTCTGCAACTATAAAATAAAGAAATGGGGACAGTGGACATCCTTGTCTCAGTCCACGTTGAGGAGAGAATTCAGCTGAGGGACTTCCATTAATTAGAATTGAGTTTGTGGCTGACTGTAAACATTCCTGTATCCATCCTCTCCATTTATCTGGGAAGCCCAGATTGTCAGCCATATTATCCAAGAATTGCCAGCTAACCGAGTCAAATGCTTTTTCAAAGTCTAACTTAAAGATCAGTATCAGTTACTTTGTTTTCTTTGCTTGAAAAACCATCTCATTCACACATAGAACTTCATCCAGAATTTGTCTGCCTGTAAAAAATGCTGTTTGATGTTCTGATATTACTTCAGGTAGCACTGAACGAATTCTCATTGCAAGACACTTAGCCAATATTTTGTAAGAGCAACCTACTAAAGTGATTGGGCGAAAATCATCGACTATTTGAAGGGATTTCTTCTTGGCTAACAAGGTAATGTGCACTGTGTTGCCCCCCTTACAATCTTCTCATATGTGTGAAATTCATCCATCATTCCCAGTATGTCTTCTTTCATCTCATGCAGAAACTTTTTTACAAATTTGAAATTCATCCCGTCTGGTCCGGGGCTTTTCCTCCCACCACAACTTGCCACCGCAGCTAGGATTTCTGTTTCAGTGAAGGGGCTGATTAAGTGGTTAACAGCAGTCTCATTCAAGCAACTTCTGAACCCTTTATAAAAGCACGAGAATTTACAATTATAGCCTTAGCATGCGACTCTAGATGATCGAAAGTTACTATTTTTGAAATGTCATCCAATGACGATTCATGAATCGGTGGACTCCGATTTAGATGAAGTTAGTCAAAGAGGGGTTGACCTAGTGGTTATAGGAGTGACAATTGCACTCACATGTCACGTGTTCAAATTCCCTCATCAGCATTACCTATAAAAAATGACTACAAGTTTTAGAGTACACTTTTTTGGATAATGGAACACATCATTTTTTGGAATTCATTTTTTCCTGGCTCCAACATTGGTTCATTAATCATAACGGGATGAACATTCCATAATAAAGTGAATGCACATTTTTTTTGATGGGTAATGGACTCTCAATAAAACTAAGAAGAAGGAAAATATAGTCTGTACAAGCAACTAATAAACCGAACACTAAATAAGGAAAAACAACTATACAATCATGCTGCTGTTGCACTGAAAAGAGTAGCAAGATTGTGCATCCAATCGTTCAGAGTTGTAGCTGGGGGTTGGAAAAGTGAATGCACATTTAAATTTGTAGATTTACAAATAAAAAATATTTTACTCTCCTAAAATTAGACTTAAAAGAAATCTCCACTTCCGATCCACCAACTTCAATTGAGCACGTTTTCTTAATGGATGTTCAGCTTCTTCTGGCTGCTGCCAGTGCCAACAAGGAAAAGCAAAACAGGATTCCAAATTTGACACGCCTTTGAATAGAAGATTCCAAATGGATAATAAATTATGGTCGGACCTAATTCAACAGGTCTTATTGAATTAATTTTACTTTTTTTTAATTTTTCGTGTGAAAGACATTGAAATCGATCTTACATATTCATTTCGGTGACTTAAGTAAAAGATTTTGCACTTAAACCATGTTTTAGGGTTTTATATTGTTTTAGGCGACAATTTTCCATAATACAAATCCGTTATTGGATCCGGATTGATCTCTATGCTAGAATTTTATTTTAATTTGATGATCAAATATAAAATTATGCATGTATACAATTGCCGTGCGCTATATCATCACTCTACTAAACCCCGAATCCATCCTATCCCCCGACTTATCCTAGTGTTAGGTTTAGAATATCAAGGGAATCATAACTTGATTTATAGTTTCTTGTTTTTGAAATAAAAAATAAAATATGATGGTACTGAGTCATGTGTTAATGTAAAAAAGCGCTCGTGTGCGACACTTAATGTTCTTATGAGACTAAAATATAGAGATATAGAGTCTGAAATTCTAAAAAATCTCGTAAATTTACCTCTCAAAATCATAGTTCTAGTGTTCATAATAAAGTCTAATGCTAGAAGGAAAACCTTTTCTTCCCCTTGTTTTATAGGGGGATTCCATTCCATCCCACTACGAAGAACACACATCTTTCAACATCTGAACTTTTAGTCATGCTACGAAGCCAAGTTTGGATCCTTGATGATGCAATGCATGATATCATTGTTCAGAACACACACCAAAAGGTTTAAGATTTTAGGATCCCACATGTCATCCTCCGGCCAATATTTGCTATTTGCAGTATCAAATTAGGGTTTGTCTTTGTCTATTGGTCTGTCTTTTTTCACGTCTGTTGGTCAAGAAATTCCTAGCTGTATTAGTAAGAGATTATATAGGCTTACCATTGTGCCGAGCTTTAATCCAGTCCAGGCGGTATTATAAACATAGTTTTAATTGCAATAATGATAACTGTGCATAATCTTGATGTATATGTATAACCAATAGAATATGTACACGTGGAATGATGCACCAATAGAATATGTGTGGTCTCAATTACAATGACACATGTACATATTCTATTGATTGTACATAATTATATACACTAAAATTATGTTCATCTATATTTTAATTGGGATTATTTGCTATTAGTCTTACCACACTATCATTTAGGGCTGATCAGTACCAAAGTGCCCCGCCATATAGCCTTAGCCCGACTTTTTTTAATGTGATTTGTGAATATGATTTATTATAATTTTAGATTTTTTTTCAATTTAGAATAATTAGATTTTTTTGACTAACAGATTATTTTTCCCGCTGCACCTTTGAATTATTATATAAGACAAGCCTGCTTTATTATAGTGATGACCTAACGGGAAATGTAAGACTTCCAATTTCCATTGCTTATCCAAAGAAAGAGTGGCACACAAGTCAAAGCCGACATTGGCACAAGTGCTGGATTATTGACTGGCTGCATTAATTTGTTCGGAAAGATTGGGAGAAAGTCAAGTCAAGGTCGGTGGTGATGGTCTCGTGGACCCGCGAGGTTGACGCATTGACCCGCGAGGTTGGAGGATTCGCTGCTCGTGTGTCTGCGCCATCCTCGTCTGGAAGAGGGATTTTGGAGTAGACGATTTTTTTTGCTATAATAGCAAGCCAAAGCCAAAGTGGAAGAAAATGTTGGAATATTGTGTCAGCGGGATTAGAGATAGAGTGAGAAATTAATTTAAATAAAAATATGGTGTTATAATCAATTATTTTGGATTCAAGATTTTAATGATATTAGCTCACATTTTTCTATTTAAGTTGACCCATGTGTGCACTTACGCATTTATATCCCGACCCGAGAGAGAGACGAGCCGATTTTCTAACAGAAAATACGACGCGCATTCTTAATCAAGGAGGATCAAAAAAGGGTGGAAATTGTAATAGGTGATTTTCACATGAACAACAAAATTAAAAGGTTAAAATCTTTCCCACATTACTTTTTTTTTTGTTAAGCAAAATATATTAAAAGAAAGACGAGCGTATTTATATATTTACATGAAAAATTCGTTACTTCCTCCGGTAAAAAGCTATACAAAACTCGAGAGGCAAGATAACGACGATCTCAACCATTCACCAATTCCATACATAAATGAGTTCTTTGCCGATGTGACCTTCAACCATTTCCAAGTATGAACCTGAATCCTGTTAACCACCATGAGAGCAGAAATTTCAACTTAGCAAAAATGCTTCTTGTTACTGGCTGCCCATATGACCCAATTTGTGGCCATCCAAAATGAGACCCAAACCTGTACAGAAGGTTTCCTATGCATGAAATCTGTCAAGTTCAAGGCCTCAGTTTCATCAATCTGTAGCCATGCCCAAATCATCCTCCACACATCTTTCCCAATAACACAACTCAAAAATATGATTCTCATTTTCCATCTCCAGACCACATATCAAACAAGCAATATTAACATCAACATGAATAATAGCATGTCACTGTAGGTTCCACAAAGTAGGTAACCTGTTCTGTAATAGTCTCCAACAGAAGATAGTGACTTTTTTAAGAACACACCTGCTCCATAATAATTTCATCTTGTCCACCTCCTCTGATTCCGCATGTAAAGGTTTAAGGTCTTGCAAGTTTTGGGCTACTGTGCGGGACTCATAGGCGCCGGTTCCGTTGTCCATGCACCACCAGGAATCCACAGGGTCAACTTGCAAAACAACATGTGATATTATTTCTTTCAGCTCCTCTACTTCCTCCTTTTCCCACTCGAAAAGATCTCTCCTCCAATCCCATATCCCATTTACCCAATGTCCATGTTGGGCTACTGATTTTCCCCTCAACCTATCCACCCTCATAAGTCTCTCAAAGATATCCCCTAGCGCTTCACTACTAGCCCAGCAGTCTTCTCAAAATGCCACTCTCTCCCCGTTTCCCACCTTCAACTTCATCATCTCT
>JAOYMZ010025462.1:0-17543 GCA_025802335.1 Pinguicula primuliflora | reverse complement strand
AAGCCCTAAATAGGTGCTTATCAAACCCCTCCACACTTAGAATGATGCTTGTCCTCAAGCATAAAATAAGAATCTAGGAGAAAGGATTTTCTATAACATGGACGGCAACTTAAACTTTATGGAGGTTAGAGCAACTACATTTTTTGTAGATGGCAATCCCTGGAATGGCAAAATCAGCATTAACAATAAATAAAATTAACATTAAAAATCGTATGAATCCACACAACCGGATATGGTGCACATCCAATCATATCGGAAAAAAGTATTCCTGCAGGACACAAAAATGGTAATAAAAAGAACAATAAAAGAGTTGGAACGACAATAATAATGCCAATGTATCGCTCAACATTGGCAAGTCAACTAACTGCTCTGTTGGTATTGAGAACAAAAGATTACAGTATGACCTAGTTGAGCCAGGGGATATACATCAAGCGGAAGAGCCAACTTGTAAGAAAATCGAAGTAAAGGAAATATCTCACTGCACAAAATTTAACAACATCGTTACACGTACAATCACTAAACCCATAGAACCATATATTTCAATACGCCATATCCTCATCTTAATAGGCAGTCCAAAAAGTCAAGAATCTGAACAGATTAAAATAACGAAGTGCAGAACAATATTAATCATCTGCTCAAAATCATTGAGGTGTGATTACTACCTTTTCACCCCATTGTTGATGTCTACTTTAAGCTTCACATATGCAACAGATTATTTATAGTGAAAACAGCGAAGTGGAGAAAAGAAGGTAAATTTCTTACACACGCTTAGACATAAAAGAATCAACATTTACCACTATATATATAAAAAGCAATTAAGCTCTATCTGCATACTGTTCAAGATTCACAACTAAGAAACCTCAACTCAGTGCTCAGCCAAATGTGGAGATCCACATTGCTGTCAAATGGAACATTAGAGAAGCACAGATCCATCTTACCAAATTACCCGCAGTGAAGCAAAAACATGAACACGTTGTTGATGCATGATAGCTGACAAAAGGTAGAATCATTCCCAACAGCCAAGTAGAGATAAAAAGTCACATGACACAGTCCTGAAAGGAAGCCAGAAAATGGCAGAATGCACGCAAAATTCATCTGTCGAAGCACCAAAGATAGGTAAAAAAATCGGAGAGCACATGCAAATCGTAGGAATCGATAAATATGGATAGATCTGAGCAAGAATACGTGTCATGCTCAGATCATAGCTAGAATTTGAAGATCTGAGCAACAATATAAATCAACAAAGCATAAGGTGGCAAAATTCCGCACAGAGCAAAAATTGTGGAGCATACGGTAATTAGAACCATGAGTAAACATAGCAGCAGCATGCATATTTCAGTGAGTGTACTGACCTCATTGAGGAAGGCGTTGTATGCGACATTAGCAGAGTTGCTGGAATCCAATCGCATGTTTGATGATAGAACGATGGAATGCACCGCATTCCATATGTGAAAGCATTTCAAACATGAACTGACTATTTGTTCACGTGTTCCCTTGGTAATTACAGGCAATGTTTGACGGAAATTTTCACCAAGCACCACTGTAATATCACTGAAAAATGCAGGTGTGTCCAGCATATCTTGTAGGGTTCTGTCGATTGCATCAACACAGAAATGATGCTGCATGGTTACCTCGTCCCATATTATCAGTTTTGCTTGCCTGAACAGCTCTCCCTGTACGGTCTGTTTGCTGAACCCACAATATGAAGTGTCTAATATGTCAATAGGTATTGAGAAAGTGGAATGAGCTGTGCGGCCGCCAATGAGAAGCAGGGAGGCAATGCCAGATGAGGCAATAGTTATGACAGTATGGCCGAAACTGTGACATTTTTGTGCGATTTTATTATATAGGAATATCTTACCGGTCCCAGTACCACCACTGAGGAAGAAAGTAATGCCTCTGTTTTGAAGTACAGAGATCATGATCTCATCATATGTTGACCGTTGTTCAATATTAAGTTGGCAAACGGCAGTATCCACAGGTTCATTTTGTGCCTGTACGTAATCAGATAAAGTAAATTAAAAAGCTAGCATGAAATAAGAAAGGAGTGCATAAAGTAAAAATGTCAGTAGTGTTCGAACGCATTGCTTGCCTGAATGTTCAGTAGATGGTGGTCTAGGAGAAGTCTATTCCCAAGTATCGGCTGCCAAGGTCCCATCGGAATGGGCATTGGTGGGTAATCAAGCAGTGTTTGACCGGACTCTATAAGTAGCTCATTAATGAGATACAGGCCGTAGTCTTCAACCTGTGACGAAGAAGGCTCTGGGATGCCGTATGATATAGTGAGGTAATGACGCAGGTCATCACATATGTCTTTTGAGAATTCAGTCCATAAGACAGAGGGCTGAAGCGGCGAACAGTGAATGAAATTCATACAGAACAGCCTCCTCAATTGGTAGTCAGTTTTGATCAGCGATGCTTCCCGAAGGCATTGGGACCATTCAGCGTCATTTTCAAGCAGGCCTCTTGCATTGCATGCCGCTTTGAAAGAATCATATATGACACCATCCACAGTACGCAAATTCTGAAAAGATGTCGAACCCTTATCAACGGTCAGCAGTAGTCGTTAGTAGAAGTGTTCTCCAGAGGTAGGAGAGGCAAAGTACATGTGTCCGATCTGGAATCCTCGCTGTCGAGGAGTCCACCTATTCTTCGACCGCACAAAGTGCTGGGAAAAATCTTGGTAAGTAAAGGGCGTGGAGTTTGGATGTGCAGCATATCAAGCAAAGTATCCGGTAAGCGTCGACACTTCATGCAGGGCCCGCTCAATAATGTGCTCTGGAGGTTCGGTAGGATCATATACTACGCAGTGCATGCCAGGCAAATGCAGGTGCAGTCGCTTGATCGATGGAGACTCATGGTGCATCCGGTGGCTGAAGAGATGCCAAGCAGCATCGTGCGGTCCAATATACCGAGAATCAAGATATTGCTGGATTTCATCGGGAGCCCCCAATACAATAGTTGTTCGATCGTGGCCTTTGTAAATATATTTATGAATATATTTGACACATTGCACGCCAGCGCAGACCTCAGCATTGATATGGCAGTTGTACTTGTGTGTCAAGAAAGGATTATAAGGCACGAGGTTGCATTTGTCAAGGAGATGCTCCTTAATACGGTACCTACGACCTGAAGTAAAGGGAAAAAGATAGCAAACGCAAAATATCAATGACAAAGTAAATGCAAACATGGTGCTGGTATAGATGAAGGATGAATTAATAAAGAGGAAGCTACGTTTAAGCGATGCAAGCAAGTAATATGTTGGGCACAACATAATGCATAAGGCATACAGATTATGTACAATTATTGACAGAGCTGGTGTCGAGAGATGCAAAGAAGATGGAAGGTAGAGAATGAGTACCTGTATCACGTCGTTGATAGATTGGATAACTGTCCTCTGCTAGGGAACTTGTAGGGGCAAAAGGCTTTGGGTATTTTTTACAGAACCTGTCGTCCTTCATACAGGATGCAATTGGATTGTCCTGACCGCATGGGCCGTGAACCATACGATTTGAAATCGTGTCAAAAAGCTCTGGATCCTCAATTGGGTCGGGAAATTCAGCACACACATGCCTGTCAATCTGAGCACAGGTCCTGATCTTATCAGTGGCTTGAAGGAATATAAGAGCATGCATTTGAGGCATTTTGCATTTCTGGAATTTGATTGTGTTCACATCTGCGACTACACCTCCAAAAATGTCATTGTCTTTGATATCATTCAGCAGTGTCAGTCTCTCCTATTCAAAAATGCACACCACAATGTCAGGCCTATTTGTTGGGATTTGGTGGTCCAGTAGGGCAACAGTTATTTCAGGCCAGTTAGGGTTGGCGATCATAGTCAGAAAGATATCCTGATGATGATGGTAGCGGGTGATTGCAATAGAATCCTGAAATATTTTGAATAAGTACCTCGGACTGCCAATATGGGATGATGGTAGGACAAAGCGCTGCCCGACTTGAGATGGATCTAGCTCGAAAGAGCCAATATCATAAATTTTGTGCAAATTCCGATCTGAATTTATCCCTATTAGTCCTGAAGTAGAAGCCTGTTCTGCTCAGTGGCTGTCCATGCATTGACAATGAACTCCTGAAATAATTTTTTTCCCCTCAGGATAGGGGAGTACTCAGTAGGCCGCTAGAATAAGCGGTAGCTGTAGAAATCCATGAGAGTGAGGCGGGTGTGTGAAAGAGCATTCAGAGCCTCATTCCATTGCCTCATGCCGCTGTGCTAACCCAAATCTCCAAAGAGAAAGAAGAGCACGTAGTGCAAGGATAAGTAACACGGGTGACATTCACTAATATGCAGTAAGCGGTTGTCATTACTGAGATGCACGCGTATGTCCCTAGATTTACCGAGATTGACTCCTTCTCCGGGGAGGACCACAGGGACTTTACTTGGTTGGGAGATTGTACCATCGCGAGTCTTGAAAGGGGGTGTATCTAAGGCACGAATGCCAACTACGAGCTTCAGGTGGAAGCTGGCACAAGATAGCATGGGCTTGCAAGAATTTTGAAATGAAGGGGTGAAAGTAGCCGAATTAGGTTGTGACAGATATAGGCAGCAAAGGTGAATGGATAAGGGAACAAAGGTGGATGGATAAGGGAACAAAGGTGGATACCTGTAGCAGACATTGCTGTATAATGCGTATAACATCGGTCCTGCATCTTGTAATCCTGGATGCACGAATCTGCAAGGCATGATCTGGATCATATATGTAGAGCTGAGCATAGGTGGCCTTGTTGGCCTGCTGGGATTGTAGTGGGATGAGGTGGTGCCAAAGCTGTCAGTGTATGGTAAAGGTACGTGGACCGTGCCCAGGTTGGTCGATAGGACCATATGGAGTACCGAGGTTTGTGAATGCATTTGCACTGTTGTAAGAGCGCAGATTTGCACGAAAGGATCGGGCTCCAGGATCATTCCCTTTGTACAGAATGTATAACTGCCTAGGCAAGGGTGTAAGTGGAGGCAAGCGGATCTTTCCACTGAGACAGCAAGTTCCAAAGATGGGATTGCGTGCAGATGAGTGAGTTAATTTTTCTTCCATCCAATGTAGAGCCTGGCATGAAGGACATATAACATCCATGCTGCATGGGGAGTGCCTTACAGACAGGCGCGGTGTAGTTGGGAGAGCCCGTGCACAAATTGGAATTAGTGTAACAATGTACTGCACATGTGAGTAGTCAAGAATAAAGCAGCGCACGGTAGGCTTACATGAATTGGTGGGACGTTAGGATGAGGAAGGGAATTGGACTGCGATAGGAGAACATGTTAGCTGACAACGAAGAACATGTAAAACTTGTGACCAAGCGTGAAGAAATGTATGTACTTGAATGTGTGTGGGGGGTGGGGTGGGGGTGAGGGACATGATAAAGCAGCTGCATCAGTAGTGCAGCAAATGAGAATCGTAGGCGAGATAGGCAGTAGCGGCGTGGCAGGTGCATTAGTCTGCTGAGGCAGAGTATGGGACTGCAAGAGGCAAGCCTGTTAGCTGGGAAACGTAAAAGCAAGCAGTAAAGAATATAGACGTAAATGTTGTTACACGAAAGGGTTGGGTACTAGATGATGCGGGGTGTTGAGCTGGAGTGGTATGAGTCTGAGTCGGGAAGGTAGTCACCGTCAGATTTTGAACTGTGCTGGCTTCGAATAGGCGACGGCGAACAAACTGCACACGAAGTCAATGTAAGCGGTAATCATTGATATGAAGATCTAGACACGTATGTAACATACTCTACATATTTTGTACCCTAGTACCATGTCTATGCTGGACGGGCCTTTTTCCACACGACGCATTACAAGTTTGTTGCGAAGATGTAGTGGCTGGCTGAGGGGTCACCTGCAAGTCGAGCCGAGTAATGGTGTATTTAGATGAAATCATTAAATATACAGCAGCAGTAGAAGTCGTAAGATATATTATTTGCACGCATGGAGGCACAGGGGTGTGCTCAACAATAGGTATGACAGGTCCAAAAGCGTTGGAGAGATAGTCTACAACAAAGAGGAAGTAGCAGCAAGATGCAGAAGCGAAATCTAAGTATTTAGCAGGGAAATGGGTGTTCGTTCATAAAATATTAGCATCCTAAATTATAGTATTGATATATATATATATATATATTACCTACATGCGTATAGGCACAGTGGCGCGGTCAACAGCGGGAATGGGGTGTTCATCAGCAGTAACAGGCAGGGCAGAGCTGGAAGTGATGGAGTGGTCCTACTGTGAAGAGCAGTTATCAGCAAAATGTAGGATCAAAATTAGCAGCAATAATGAGTAGCAAAGACAAATACCAATAGTCTGTTGGATTCTATGAGATGCCGCACATGGTCAGCAACATTGGTAGGAACATTGTTGCATGGCTTGACACGTTGAGGAATGGAAGCAAGGTGGTACTTAAAATTTGTAATGGAGGAGAATGTTTGATCACAAAACGAACATTGGACCTTATTCCTGGGTAGGCGAACGCCGTACTCCCAGCAGGGGTTCATTGGACGACCAGTCTTGAGCATGCTAATTAAACTGGGAAGGCCAAACGAAAATAAGCAGCAAATACTGAATATGAATTTGCAGACACAATTAAATAAGCAACCAAAAGACACAATTAAATAAGTAAGGTACAACAACCAAAAGAACAAATAAAGCAACCAAAATTTTGCAGTAATAAACTAAAAAAATCAGATTAATCAAGAAGATGCAACAAAAGAACAAATGGCTAAACGAAAAGCAGAGCATAGCAGTGTACATATCCTAGCATAACTAAAAAAATATTGATGTCTATTGTGGATTCTACTTTGGTTATTCCGTTGAGAAAATGAGGCAATCTACTTTGGTTATTATATGTTGCTGTCCGACCGAAGGAGTGTAAAAAAATAAATCTTGCTATCTGCAACCCACAATAGGGATGTAAAAAATGTACACTTGTATTATATGTTGTTCATTGGAGCAGAATTTCGTTTGAAAATCTGAGCAAATAAATCTTCGTAACCCTTTATATTTTTAGTAAATGCGTAAAAATATGAGCATTTGGGGTTGGTAATGCGGTGAGCAAGAAATAACGTGAGAAGAAATAATCTGAGGAAAAAGATGTCCCGTAAATAGAGGAACATAGCAACATCTAAAAAAATTCAACCGAATAAGCAAAACGAACAACCAGCAACCTGTATGTATGGTAGGTGCAAGGCAGAGTGGGAAAAAACGAAAAATATAAGCAAGGTTTTCAATCAAACGATAAGCAGCAGCAAAATATCAAAAAAAATTAAACAAAATATAAGCAGCAGCAGAGAGGAAAATCAAACGAAGCAGTACAAATCCAAGGGCAGACAGTAAAATGTAAATGCAGCAACAATCAATACCAACTGCGAGAGAATTTTGGCGAGAGCGGCGAACCAAGTGCGAGAGATTTTCAGCAGAGAGGCAGCAAATTTTCGGCGAGAGATTGTAAAGCTAGTAGGGATTGTAAATCGGGATTTTTGGACGGACACAAAAGTCTCACCCGGAATGGACAAAAAATCAACCAACTGCAGGCTGCCACATCAGTGGACAACAAAGTCAAGGGTCATCGATCAGCATGTCGTTTGCTGCAGCTAGAAGGGTGTTTTGGCGTCGTTTAGGGTTGCCAATTATAGTATTGATGACAGTTGCGCCCTATTGTGCAAGTAAAAATGAGTTCTCTATGTAATCAACCGTAAATTATATTAAAAGCTATGCTCCCAGTTGAAATTTGAAACGGACCGTGCGTGTGTGCATTTGGGCCAATATATAATGAATGTGGTCTTATACTCTTAAAAATCAAAATGCCAAGGCTATAGAGGCAAGCACTACATATCATAATATACTAGTCCATTTTTCTATTTGGGTATGGGACAAATTGACTCTAACACCTTCTTGCAAGTCCAACTGGGCAAGCCCTGTTGAGACTTGATTATTTATATTATCTGAACTATCCTAATTAATCTCGTAGGCTCTAGTTCCATCAACAATGATGATATTTTTGTAGCTTGTGTTACTGAGTCTACTATTTTTTCCTTTTTTTTGTGGATAGATGTATAGAGGGCTCATATATCTTTTTTTGTTCATTAGACCATAGTGAGTTCAGATATCAAGTTGAAATTTGAAACAGACCCGACCTAAGTGGGTTTGGGCCAGTGCATGTGTGTGCACGTGGGTCAATATATGATGAATATGGACTTACACTATTAAAAGCCAAAATATCAAGGTTAGAGAAGTAAGCACCACATATTATAATATATTAGTCTATTTTTCTCTTTATGGACAAATTAACGGAAATGATATTCCTACTACCAACCGGCCGAAAAACCTTACCGAATGCTTCAGAAAAGATGAAACTACCCTCAGACCGATTGTATTACTATGCTTAGTAGGAGATAATTTTATCATCCCCTGATTTTTGGTTTATTTTTTCTGTTTGTTGTAGTCTCCATAGCATCGGTTTAACTCTAAAACTCCCTATTGTTTCACTCGGAACAAAATCTGAGTGGGAATAACATTCCCTTGGAGATTTTATTGTGTAGGAGTTGTCATTGCACTCGTCATTCAAGCATACGCACAATACAAGAAGGTTTTCCTTTATTGAAAATGGGCCGGTAACTTAATTTTTTTTGGCCCATTCTTCCGATAGTTGGTGTTGGCCCATTCTTTTTTTTGTTTTTTTTGTTGTTTCCATACTTATATGTAAAAACAGAGATTCTGTATCAAAAGGTTCGAGACAGAGTGAAAGGGAATAGAGGGTTTCGTTTCTTTGGTCTTGTATCTGGTTGTGAGTTCCTTAGAATTGTTTCATTCCAGTTGCAGTTGATCAATAGAGGGTTTCGTTTTTTTTAATCGCTGCCTGCTACTTCAAACTCTTGTCAAAAATCCTCACTTAATCACTCAATCACACATACCAGCTGCTCATTTCATGGCTCGCAAGGAAGATTCTGGTGAAGGTTCTGGAAAGGAAGCAAAAGGCAAGGCGACGGATCTGGTGAAGGTTACTGGTTCGTCGAGCAAAGGGCAAATAACTGTGCGAGACACAGATCAGCCAGGTATGGCACTCGTCACAGTCCCGTTAAACACTCACAACTATCACAGTTGGAGTCGCGCAGTGCGTATGGCCTTAGGTACCAAGAAGAAATTGTCTCTAATTGATGAAACTTTTGTGCCCCCTGATGAGTCGGAATTGGAGGAGTATGAAAATTGGAAATCTGCCGATCTTATGGTGGCTTCGTGGATTTACAATTCCATTGATAAAGAAGTATTGCAGGGATTTCAATATACTACAAATTCAGCCAAGGAATTATGGAATGAGTTACGGGAACGTTTGGGTCAGTTTAACGGCCCTATGGTATTTAAGATAAGGAACGATATCAATGCATTGAGGCAAGGTGACGATTCTGTAACGGTGTACTACAACAAGTTGAAGGGTTTGTGGGACGAATTGAGCTATATGAGACCAGTAGGAACATGCATATGTGGAAGAAAGTGTGCCTGTGGAAATAATGAAGAGGAAAAGCTGATGAAATTTTTGTTTGGTCTACGCCCAGAGTTTGATCATATTACGACTCAAATCTTATCTGCTGAGCCCATGCCCAGCCTGAACAAGGCCTATGCAACAATCTTGACTATTGAGAAACAGCGGGAGCAGAGCATGCCAACTGTTGATGTTACTGATCATGGTGCACTTGTGTCAAAGACTGTGGATAATTACAAGCCAAGACAGCACCTTACTCAGAACCCTAATGCACCTGATCAGGGGTCTTCACCAAGATGGTTCAGAAATCCTCAAGGTGGACGAGGGAGAATGATGATGCATAAGCACAGGTCAGAGACTAGATGTGATAACTGCGGATATCTTGGTCATACAGTGACAGATTGCTACAAGTTGAAGACTTGCACACACTGTACGATGCCAGGCCACACTGTTATGAATTGTTTTCGTCTACGAGACCAACAAAAAAGGGGAAAGGCTGTACAATATGTGAATGCTGCAGTTTGTGACTCAACACCTCTTGATCTTGAGCCAAGTGCATCCAGCTCATCCGCATTGCCAGATTATGTGTTGCAGGAGATTAGAAAGCTCAATGAGACGTTGCAGAATATGAATGTTCAAAAGAACTTCTCACCAAGCCCGGATGGACATGATTGCACCGGTAAAATCTTTCAACATGCTCTTACTATTGCCCCATTATTAGAACCACATGTCTGGATTATTGATACAAGTGCTACCTCGCATATGTGCCATGATCTTAAGTATTTAGATAATTGGTCAGCCGCAGTACAACCTATAGTTGTGAAACAAGCGGATGGTAATCTTGCCCATGTTGCGAATATTGGCAACTGTTCACTCACACCCCGGATCACCTTGCAATCAGTCTTCCACGTTCCAGTTTTCGGTTCAATTTAATATCAGTCTCTAAGCTCAGTCAGTCTTCTCAAACCTATCTTACTTTTTATCCTGAATTCTGTCTTATACAGGACCTGGTCTCTAAGAAGGTCCTTGCAGTGGCACAAGAATTTAAGGGGCTGTATGTTATGGATCCTTTTGTTGCGGCTAATGACAACTCTGACCTTTTGTTTACACGTTCTGATCGCTATCCAGTGGCTGGCAGAATGTCTTTTGAATGTAAATCAGGGTGTAAAACTCATGTGGCATGTAATAGTAACGTTTTGTCTTCAAACTCACAAACCTTATTATGGCATGCACGTTTGGGCCACCCCTCCGCTACTGTATTGTCAAAATTATCTATTTCTATAGATAAAATGCCTGCTATAACACCTTGTGAAGCTTGTCACAGGTCCAAACAAACCAGGTTGCCGTTCCCGGTGCATCAATGCCATAGCTTTGCTCCCTTCGAACTCGTTCACGGTGATGTGTGGGGACCCTATTCAACACCGTCTCTCAATGGTTCAACATACTTCCTCACATTAGTGGATGATTACAGCCGGGCCACTTGGATTTATCTGATGAAAGGTAAGGGTGACGTATGTAGATTACTTAAACATTATTTTACCATGGTGAAAACTCAGTTTCAGGTCAATATAAAGATTTTTCGCTCGGACAATGGGCTGGAATTCGTCAACCAAGCCTGTCATGATCTTTTTTCGTCTTTGGGGGTTATCCATCAGCGAAGTACACCTCATACCCCGCAACAAAATGGTGTTGTAGAGCGCAAGCATCGCCATTTGCTGGAAACGGCCAGAGCATTAATGTTTCAGAGTTCATTGCCTGCGGTTTTTTGGGGGGATGCAGTCTTGACCGCTGCTTATTTGATCAACCGGATCCCATCTGTTGTACTAAATTGGCGTAGTCCACATGAGCTATTATTTGGGGAGCCTGCTGATCTTCAGACCTTGAAGGTTTTTGGTTGTCTCTGCTATTATGTTAACAATTCTCCACACAAGAAGAAATTTGAAGAACGAGCATCCAAGGGGGTATTTATTGGGTATTCAGGTGTCAGCAAAGCTTATCGGATTTATGACTTAACTCAGCGCAAGGTAGTTATCTCTCGGGATGTTTCCTTTTATGAAACTGTTTTTCCTTACCAGAAGAGTTTATCAGGATCTTCCTCATCCATACATCCCATATCGGCGCCTATAATCCCCGTGCAGTCACCAATTGACTGGGATAATCAAGCTCCAGCTATGGATGACCTTATTCAAATGGCTGATCCACCGAATTCTCCTACTGCCCGTCTTCCTGAACCAAGTCCAGCTACAGTTCCAGAAATTTCAGAAGTTCCTTCAACCACCTCCGCTGAGTCTCCTATCATTGCAAGTGGTGAGAAATCCCCTGTTATCAGAAAGAGCTCTCGCATACGTCGTGTACCACAGTGGCATAAAGATTTTGAGATGGGGACTTCCGACCATTCTGTTTTACTTACTCCTGTGGCATCATGTTTATTGAATACAGCCCCATCAGTGGAACCACGGTCATATGCCCAGGCATCAAAGCACCCGGAGTGGATTGCTGCTATGGATGAGGAATTAAGGGCGTTAGAACGTAATGATACCTGGTCTATCACTGATTTGCCCGCAGGTAAAGAGGTTGTGGGATGTAAATGGGTGTACAAGTTGAAACAACATCCGGATGGATCTACTTCGCGTTACAAAGCGCGATTGGTTGCAAAAGGTTATAACCAAGTTGCAGGATTGCATTATTTTGAGAGTTTTTCACCCGTAGCAAAGCATACTACCGTGCGAATTCTCCTAGCCGTGGCTGTCTCTCGTGGTTGGAATATCTTACAGCTTGACATTAATAATGCTTTCCTTCATGGAAAGTTGGAGGAAGAAATCTATATGCATCCACCACCTGGTTATAAGTCAGTTTCCAAAGGCCAAGTTTGTTTATTGAAGAAGTCTATTTATGGTTTAAAACAGTCGTCTCGCGTCTGGAATCAAGAGCTCACATCCAACTTGCTAAAATAAAGATTCGTGCAATCAGTTCATGATCATTGTCTCTTCATCAGGGAAGTGGATAACATCTTTGTAGCGTTATTGGTTTACGTTGATGATATTCTCCTGACAGGTAATGATTTAGATGAATTAAACCGTGTGCAGCAGTTTTTGGATACTTCTTTCAGTGTCAAAAAGTTGGGATCAGCAAGTTTCTATCTGGGACTTGAACTCCAGCACTGTAATGGTGGCCTTTATGTTACACAAAGGAAGTACATTCAAGACATCCTACAAGAGACAGGGTTGGATGATTGCTGCGCTACCAGTACACCTCTGCCTGCTGGATTGAAGCTTACTACTACAGATGACACAGAGATTCTCGCAGATCCTACTTCTTATCGTAGTCTGGTCGGACGTCTGCTATATCTGAGTTTTACGAGACCGGACATAAGTTATGCAGTTCAGCAGCTAAGTCAGTACATGCAGGCTCCTCGGAAATCACACTGGCAAGCCGCAGTGCATACTGTAAAGTATCTCAAAGGCTGTCCAGAACTTGGTTTATTTTTCCCCAGGAATAATGATCTGAAACTAGTAGCTTATGCAGATGCGGATTGGGGCTCTTGCCCTGACACCAGGCGATCTTTAACAGGATTTTTTATCCGACTAGGGGGTGCTACTATATCCTGGAAGACGAAGAAGCAAACCACAGTCTCTCGATCCTCAGCTGAAGCAGAATATCGAAGCTTAGCATCTACCGTATGCGAGTTGAGGTGGATAAGTTATGTATTAACAGACTTGAAAGTTTCGCTGCAGGTACCCATTCCTTTACATTGTGATAACAAGTCGGCTATGCATTTGGTAGCAAACCCTGTTTTTCACGAGAGAACGAAGCATATCGAGCTTGATTGTCACTTTATTCGTGATGAATATAAGAAAGGTTTCATCCTTCCCATATATATACCGACAGCTCATCAGATTGCAGACATTTTGACGAAGCAACTTCCTTTACCAGCGTTCTCCAGGTTGCTTGCCAAGATGGGTCTGGGTCTTTCACCCAGCCTTCCATCTTGCGGAGGGGTATTGAAAATGGGCCGGTAACTTAATTTTTTTTTGGCCCATTCTTCCGATAGTTGGTGTTGGCCCATTCTTTTTTTTGTTTTTTGTTGTTTCCATACTTAAATGTAAAACAGAGATTCTGTATCAGAAGGTTCGAGACAGAGTGAAAGGGAATAGAGGGTTTCGTTTCTTTGGTCTTGTATCTGGTTGTGAGTTCCTCAGAATTGTTTCATTCCAGTTGCAGTTGATCAATAGGTTATAGAAAGATTAAATCTTTTGTTTCAACAAGGCGAAAGGTCCATCCATTCAAAGCAAGTTTGCCATAATTTTCTCACTTTCGAGCATAAGAGGAACAAATGATCCACTGCCTCATGTTCTTGTTGGCAGATTGGGCACTTCGGAGAGATTGAAATCACCCCACATTTGGCTAAATGAATGATAGTAGGAATCTTATTGGGGTGGATCATATTTACGCTGGGTCAGGCCTAATCAATATAATAAGTAGAGTATAGTTTCACGTGTCAATTCCCTCTTACAAAATTTTTTTTTGATAGGTATAGTTTCTCCTTGGCCCTTGCCATTATCAATTCTCTCTCACAAAAAGAATTGGAAAATCATACATTTCTGGCTCGTTATTGTTTTGTTTCCAATTCAAGTCACTCCCTCTGGCCTTCCAATTTTTGAACAAAGATTAAGATGCCCAAGTTTCTGTCCTGATTGCTGATGAAGGGTCCCCGCACAGTTTCAGTCTTAGCTCAGCTCAGGTAATACAACAATTTAGAGAAATTGTTTTAATCATCCAGGACGTCTCTCTGTGTCACTCTTTCCGGTTCAAGTATGATCAATTAAAATTTGACAAGTGTAATGCTGCAAGCACAAATTAGAAATTAGATAGCGTGTGCTCATGTTGTTTCAATGCATCAATGTTTTTTTAGGTAGACAAGTTGGGAGAAATACTCTCGTTCCTTTTCAGTATCCGAGAGCTTTTTACACTCCCGACTAATTTAGGGGGTTTGCACCCAGCCCAAAGGCTCCTATGGATTAAGCCTGATCAATGCATCAATGTGATGATGTTAAATATGGAAAGTTCGTTCACATTCGTCCCATCGGCAGATATAATTAAGGGGTTACTGAAAACAGTTTTGATGCATACTTAAATCGTAAGTTCTTATTTGATGAAAAAAAATGTCATTGTTATTTTACTACAATTTAAGTTTCAATACTTTTATATTTAATTTTATTTTTGGTTAAAAATATATTTTTATTAAAAATAATAAATTATTAAATAAAAAATTTTGAGTGATGCCGCCATTACGAAAGCATTTATTACTATCCTCTCTGATACATGGCACATGTATTTTTAGTATTTATGCATCATTAATTTATCATGTTTGTTTGTAATGTGACACTTCTTTTTTTGTCGTACGAAGGTATTGTATTCGACATATTTTCAAGAAGTTTCCTGAAAAACTTGGCCCAATAAAATACAAAGATTCGAACACATCTCTCAAAGACTGTATATGGAAATCTGAGAGTCTGGAAGAATTTGAAGAAAAATGGATTCCTGTGGTGGAGAAATATGGTTTGGAAGATAATGAATGGTTGAAATCTCTATACGAGATTAGAGCGCAATGGGTTCCAGTCTACACAAGGCAAGTATTTTCTGCTGGTACTGCTGGTATGACCAGTAGTTGGAGGGTGGAAAGCACACATTCTTTCTTCAAGAAATATATGTTTCGTACAAATTCTCTGTGGGACTTCATTACTAGATTTAAGAGAGGGATTGAAAAGCTGAAAGACAATGGGCAAATGTTGGACCAAGTGGATTTGTACGAAAAGTCAGTGGTGAAGACACCACTACTCATAGAGGAGTCTATGAGGGATTTGTATACAAGGGTCATATTTGTAAAATTTCAGAACGAGGTTTTCGAGTGTCTTCACTTTATAGTTGAAATCAAAACTGAAGATGATGATACTTTCAATATACAATGAAAAATAGTCAGCAGTTACAAGGTAGAGTACGAGAAGTAAAGGTTGGAAAATTAATGCAGAAAATTACATGTAGTTGTGGAAAGTTTGAATGTGAGGGAATTCATTGTTATCATGTGTTGGCGTATTTATTCAAATCAAACATTTTTGAGTTGCTTGAGCAATTCAAAATGCATAGGTGGATGCAGACGGGAAAAAATGGGGAGAATCAGACATGATTTATATTGGTGTATTGTTGGTGGTTCTTCCCTATTAACCAAGAGACATTGTTTCCTCCAACGTGCTTCGAGGTTAATTGATGATGCCCTTATGAATGAGTCAATAACTAAAATTCTTGAAGATGGATTTGATTTCATTTAACAACAATTTCTTCGTGCTCCAACAACAGCTGAAGTTTTGAGTGGCATCCTAACAAGTGCAGCTTCTGGACCTTTGAAAGAGCCACATAAATCAAATGCAAAAGGTCAAGTTAAGAGTTTTAAGAGTGCACTTGAGAAGTCTATGAAAAACCAAGAACTTGTCAGTGTTGTGGTTCGAGTGAGCACGATCGAAAAAAGTCTCCAATACTAATAAATACGTAAATACGTAATAGCTAAACTCGAGTTCTTGTTACATATACATGCTAAGTACTTTTATGTTTTTGTGTTGTAGGAATTCAACATCTATTAAGTTGGAGTGTGAGGATGATTTTCCATCATGTATTTGAGGACTAGTGTTGCTACTATTTGGAGCCTATAGTTACTGCTGTTTGGAGCCTAGCGTTGCTGCTGTTGGCTCCTGTTTTAGCTGCTGTTTGAATCGTGTTTTTGCTGTTTGTTTGGATTGTGTTTTTGGTTGCTGTTTTGGATGCTTGGATGTTGCTGTTTTTTTTTTGCTTGGCTGCTGTTTTTGATGCTTGCTTCCTGCAGTTTTGAAATCAGATGTTTGATGCTTGCTACTGACATTCGCTTCAGTATTTGATGCTTGCTTGCTGCAATATCTGATGTTGGTTTGCTGCAGTTTTGCAATCAGACGTTGGATGCTGTTGTTTTTTATGGACTTTGTGATTTTGTTACTGCAGTTTTGCAGGATTTGTTATTGACAGTACTAATGAAATTGTGTTTAAATGTTTTGTAATTTTCTGTTATTCTTATTATTATTATTAATTATTTAGTTTAATGTAGCGGGCCGACGGACTGGGTAGTCGACCCGCGCACCATTCATTTAAATGATACTTCCGACGACCAGAAAAAGAATGCTGTATATAAGACGTTTTGTCTGGGATGTAGCTGTTTCACACCAGAAAATTTCCGACTAAGGTGAATTCTGCATATAATGTACATATTTTAATTATGAAAATTCCGAGAAAAAAAATTGGGCCCATATCTTAAAGTTTGGTAAATTGTAATGGGCCTAGAGTCCACTGGTGAAAGGAATTTCATTTGTAGTCTTGTACGCCTTTCGTATTCTTGGAAAAAAAATTCTTATGCCACAAAAGTTTAGGCAGTTTTTGAAAATGTCATTCACCGGTCTTCCAAAAATCGATGGAAGACACCGGTCTTTGGAAGACACCGGTCTTTGGAAGACACCGGTCTTTGGAAGACCGGTATAAAACAAAACCGATCTTTCAAAGACCGGTGGTAATTAAGATTCGTTAATCACGCGTAATTAAGAAGATACCGGTCTTTGGAAGATCGGTATGTATTAAATATTATTTTGTATTTCACTTTTTAACCCACCGGTCTTGGGAAGATCGGTAGTACGAATCACCGGTCTTCGAAAGGCCGGTGTAAAAAAACTTTTATATCTCCCCCAAGACCAGTTGGACAGACGTGTGATACAGTATATATTCGATGTGGGATTGTGGGGCGCTTATCTCGTCGCCGATATACGAGAGGATCGGAATTTCATTACGGGGTTGGTTAAGAGGTGGCATCCGGTCACGCATATTTTCTGTTTGCCGTTTGGGGAGTGTTCGATCACTCTTCAGGATGTGTCATTGCTGTAGGAGATTCCTATTGATGGTGCCCCCATTACTTCTGATCAGTTGGGGACTGGCACCTGGACGACCGAGCGATCCAGGGCGTATTTGGACAGGTGGCTCGGCATGGATATTGCTCCTGAGGCCTTCCG
>JAOYMZ010025451.1:0-17545 GCA_025802335.1 Pinguicula primuliflora | reverse complement strand
GAAAAACGGCGGCACTTAGTCGCGTATTCGGCTTCATTACTTCCAGTGGCTCTTCACTCTAGAGCATCAGATCTCACCGGAGTAATTGAGACTGAAATTCAGCAATCCATTTTACAAATCAAATCCGAAAATGTGCCGGAAAAGGCGTAAATTTAGTCTTTCCCGAGTGGTGAGGCACACTCACCTAGGACATTGTGACAGAGAGAGAGAGAATAGAGTGGCGATAGAGACGATAATTTGTATGTATGTGTATACGGTGATAGAGTAGTAGAGTATGAAGTGTGAACTTTGGATTCGAGCGGAGACTATACTTTATACAAATAGATCAAGTAAAATGCTACACAAATTTTCTGTAAAGTGCCATATTTCCGCAATTTACGATCACTAAAAAATAATGTCATTATTTTTGGAATGTTTGCATTCAAATCTTTTAAAAAATACTAAAAACTAATTAAATATATATTTTAAGAACAATAAATTTAGCACTAGCTTTTAACTGAATCTTATAAGTGTTAAAATAAAAGTTAACCGATTGCTAAACATATTCGGTTATGAGAATTTTGAAACCAATCTAATTTTTTTTATCTTTTTCATATTTTAAATTAATATTTTATACTAGATATTTTTCTACAAGTTAGAATGATAATTTTAAAATTGTATCAAACTCGTGATTATGTTAAAAGATAAAATTACCTTTATTTGCATCATCAATTAGTTCAATCAAGATCATTTTGAAATCTATTATTAGTTTTGTATGCGGAGGAGGAGGAGGAGGCGAAGGAGTATGCGGAGGAGGAGGAGGAGGCGGAGGAGTATGCGGAGGAGGAGGAGGAGGCGAAGGAGTATGCGGAGGAGGAGGAGGAACCCTAGATTTTGTCGTCTTCCATAACCATAACAAAACAAACCCGTCAGCTCCTTCTTTGAATGTTTGTTGCCCAAATCATCTATTTATCCATTTTTTTATATCGTAGAGAACTCTGCCGAGGTAGGTAAACCCAACGCCCTGCCGCAATAGCCTGTAAACTACGGTAAGGAGGTAAGACACACTTGGTAAGCCATATGTATCGAGCTCATAAGGGAATTTGAACCCATGACCTTTGAGTGCAATTGTCACTCTTAGACCACTAGGTCAACCCCCTATTTGACATCTATTTATCCATTGAATCTATTTATGAGGTAAGTAGATTGGATGTGGAAGTGCTCAAGTTAGATAGTAATGATATTTTTCGTTTTTATTATAGGTAAAACAAAAAAATGATGTATAAACACTCATTTGTTGTGATACTTGGCATATGTACATGTAATGGATGTTTTTCCATTGATGTTATATATGTCATGTATTGAGTTTACATTTTAATTTTGTTTGTTGATATTACTATGCAATTGTTATTTCCTTCATTTGATGATATTATATAACGTGTGTAGTGGCTCTTATGGTTATGGAATGACATGTCTAGACTTGTGAATAGTACAATGGACAATGATTATACGTTAAACTGTCATTTTTAGGGTTTGTTTGATTTTTTTGGGGTAGTTTGGTGGTATGATAATATGTCACCAACACCCAAATCAGAAAAATAGTTAAAAACTAGGAAAAGGTTGTTATACAACCCATATAGGATCAATGCTACTGAAACCTCTTATGTAGGCACTCGGACGTCACCTAGAAAACATATGTCTCTACCATAGATCAAATATGCATCCACCAAGAGAAGAATGTATTCAAGAAAGGCGAAGAGAATGCCTTGATTGTTGTCTTGCAAGGAGAGGTCATCGAACATGGTAGGTCAAACAGGTCCGACCCAGCCTGCACGCGAAAAATGCAGGTTTGGATCGGGCCACCCTGTTTAGAAAACGGGTCAAGCCAGCCTGACCTGTTTAGAAAATGGGCCAAGCTGGTCTGTTTTAAAACACAGACCGGGTTGGGTTGAGATTCTCAGCCCTGCAGGTTAACGGACTGACTCATTTAGCCTGTTTTAATTTTTTTATTTTTAAATTTTATATTTTATCTTAGAGTAAAATGCAACTTACCCCCTTGTGGTTTGGGGTAAAGTCACTTTACCCCCTTATGGTTTAAAAACTGACAATTTACCCCCATGTGGTTTTAAAAAAAGTCAACGCGCCTCCTTAATCTATTTTAATTAAAAATTAACAATAAAAAGACTAAAATATCCTTAATTAATAAATAAAAAAGTGTTATCCCTAAATATTATTCACCAATTTTTTAAATGAATATAAACTACTAAAATATAAAGTCTGAAAAATTAAAAATAAAACATAAAGTATTAAAGATATGCAAAAATAAAAAATAAATTTTTTAAAAATCCATACAAAAATAGAAAAAATAATTACAATTCTATAAAAATAAAAAAATTAGAAATTGCATAAAAAATTGGAAAAAAAATCCGTTACAAAATTAATAAAATCGTAAAAATTTAAAATAAATAAAAATTTAATTTTTGTAAAGTTTTTATAGATTTAGAAATTAGTTATATATAAAAAATATTAAAAATAAATATTTATAAAATATTTAAAATCTTGTAATTCAAAATATTTTTAGCAAAAGTATATATGTAGTATATTGTGCTTCGATTGTGTTTATTTATTTTTTCAATTTTTGACATATTTTTAAAAAATATTTGTATTATGTATTGCCTATTCTGTATTGTTTTTTTACATATTTTGTAGATTACCGATAATTTTCGTTGATTAGAGAACAAATTAGTTCAATCACATTTGAGCATTTACCAGTTATAATTATTAATATTTTATTTATATTTTATATAATGTTAATATATATTCGATGTTTCAAATATATTTGAAAAGTAACAAAAGAATATAAAATAATTAAACCTTGTTTGAAAAATTTTAAATTATTAAATAATAATTTGACAATTGAAAAAATTTTAAGACAATAAAATTTAAAAAAAACACAATTTTTTGTATTTTTAAATAGTTTTTTATAATAAAAAATGAATAAAATTCAATAAACTAATTAAGGGGCAAAATAGTCTTATTTGATCATTTTTTCTCGCCCACTCTCAATATCCACGAGTGTAATACACGCGGAGGTATTGTGCTCGTTTTTTAAACCACATGTGGTAGATTGTCAGTTTTTAAACCATAAGGGGGTAAATTGCATTTTACTCTTTTATCTTACAACCTTTTCTCATCCCCAAACTCCTATGACAAAGACAACATTCCTCCTCATCATTGATACTTATCTATCAGTTTAGTATATTTTTTTCGTTTTTAGTAAATTTATTTAAATTCTGTTTACTTTGTTTAAATTCTAATGGAGTTTAAATTGGATTGCAGGTTTTTTGATGCACCCATTGAAGGAGAAAATTGAAGCTTTTATTCTCCTAATGTTTCTTCGACTTATCCGCATTCGTTTTGTTATTTGATTTGAAAAAATGATGAACTTTGTCTTGCAATATTTGACTGATGAACTTTGTCTAGAATATTTGTGGTTGATAAACTCGGTCTTGTGATTTATGAACTTTGTAGTGATATTTGTGATTTGAGTGTTTAAGCTTTATCGATTTAGTTGTTCTACATTTTTTAGATCAATAATAAAAACAGGCCAAACAGGGTAGCTCGTTTTGTAAATAAGCTAGACTGGTCCGGCCCATTTTTTTGGCAGCCTAGCCCGTTTTGTAAACAGGCTAGTCTGGTCCGACCCACATTTATAAAACAGGTAGACCGTGTTTCAAAACTCAGCCCACCAACCTGCATAAAATAGGGCTAGTCAGCCCGCCACACCCACTTGGTGACCTCTACTTGGAAGGAGGGATATGCGAGATCCGTTTTAGGCCGGAGAAAAATGATAAACTATCATAAATATTTCACTTAAATCATTTTTGATTGCATAATCTTACCCTCCTACTTCCCATATAAAGAATAATGATACATGTACATAATTTTGGTATGTGTACAAGTGTCATTGTAATTAGGCTGCCATATAAAATAAATTCAAACAAAAGCAATCCTTTCTTATTACAAACATGGTTTACTTCAAAACTCCCACATTCAAACACATTAAACCGAACATTCATTCCTTACCTGAAAAATCCATTAAATCGAACACTGCATGCAACAGAATCCAACAAAACTAAAAAGCAAACAACTGACGCAAAATTTCTATAAATCTCCATTTCACAGCTTCAACGTCAAGTCCAGCTTATCAGCATCTCCATTATCATCATTCTCATCATCACTTATGATAATTATATCCTGGATGGGCTCTTCAAGCAACAGGGGCTGAATTCTACCAGCAGGACGGTATCTTTCTGCATATTTCTCCATCGCCTGACGGAGCAACGATGTAGATGCTAATCTACTACAGGCAAGCCTCTTACTACCAGATTGGGACAGATTCCCTCGACCTCGAGCATCCGAAATGGATCGTTTTCGGGGCCTTGAATTCAGCACATGTGTATTCACATGTATAACCTCTTCTGGTTCAACATTTGGTGTTACTACAGAAGAGAGAGACGAGGCAGACAGACTCGAGTAGTTACTTGTTCCATGACAACATGCCTCCACAGGAGAAAAAGAAAATGGAACCAGACCTAAACATAAGTGCTTGGGCGTCGAAACATCATCTTTAAGGTGACACTCAAAGTGTAACAAGAGGCTAACGTTGTCAAAGAAAATCCTACCACACACACAGCAAGCGACAACCACGGAGCATGAGCTCATGGGACTTCCCCAATTTCCATACCATTCCATCTTTTGGCACGCAGAAGACATGATATATATGTATGTGTCGGTTAGGGAAGATTGCACCACTTTGAACGTTCTATATCAGAGGAAATAGAACTGCAAACCCAATCCAAGAAAGCAAACCTAGGATTTGGTTCAAACAAAGACTGGGAATGCAATAAGCTTGCCACAAAACATTAAATTTATAGCGAAAAATGGGTGGTGCACGTAGAAGCTTATCTGTAGTTATGACAGCACTTACAGCAGATGAGTGTTGGAATTCACTATACTTATTGCGAAATTCAATATTACAGAGGGTGCTTAAAAGATTAGTTAGACTCTGTTGTATTTATATTACCTAACAATGAATCTTTCCAGTTTTCATGTTTTTTTTAAGTAGCTAGGCATTATTGTAAATTATGAATCAGCGATATACTAATAATTCACATTGGACTCTTAGGAAAGGTTGTGAAGTTCTCTTAAGGTAACATGCAAGATTTTTAATGTATGTATCAAAAGCAATATTGTGAACATTTTGATAGTGAGCAACAATTGCAAAATGAAATATTTGAATTCTACAAAATATCCTCTATATAGCTTGACAATAGAAAAAGCTAAAATAGTTGTATACTCATAAATGCATACCTCATCTATACGACGAACGAATGAAATTATGATCCAACATAACTTTTCATGCACACCTGGTCTCATTTTGCAACGATTTACAGATGGAGTGTATAGCATAAAATGACCGCCCCTTCACATCACAAGGCCAATGGCTGCTCCAGGAGCTGAAGTAAGGGGGACACGACACACCGGATACGGGCGGGCTACAAAAAGTTCTTTTGGGTTGTCTTCAGGGAAAGGCGGTGGCACCCCTGCCTCCCTGATCCATCTCTAATCATATTTATAAAAGTCCAGAAAATAAATTAAAATTATATCGAATATCATAAATTAAAAAAATCCAAATATGGAACAGACTCTAATAGTTGGAGACGGAGAGCATAAATTCTAAAATAAAGATAGGGATTTAGCTCTTAGTTTCAGATGAGAAAGATACTTTTGTGAAATATGAATAAATGTTTTTGACAAATATCTCTATATATACAAAAATTAAAGGCGAAGTAGCTTTATGTTTCCTGTACCCGATTTGTGTGCCCTCTAGCGAGTTGGAAAAAGATCAATATGTATCACGACAGATTTATGAAGAATTTTGCATAATAACACTTCAAATACTTTACAATCTCACACTTCAAATACTTTACAATCTCGGGAGCAGTTTTGAATCACATTGGGAGCAAACAATTCGTTTGGGCCACGACCGCGAGCTTAGGCCCGATATTTGCCCGGAGCACGTGGAAGGATCGCTTTGCAGCCCCTATTGGGACCAGTGAGACCAAGAACTTTGATACTATAGGGTCATAAAAAAAAGTACTTTAAAATCATGCATTACATGCATAGCAGAACTCAGTTCCACCTTTTCCATTAAGCTGTCAACAGCTCAAATATTTATTACCAGTCATTACGCCATAAATAACTACAAAGAAAACTAAAAGATCACCATAAATTCAGAAATCTATTTCATATGAAATCATAAATTGTCTGAAATCCAAAGTCAGAAAGAAACACCAGCAAAAAGTTATAAAAAAGATCGCTAGAGCAATTGCAGACACAATGGTGGTCGGTGATACTTAAACCATAAGGTATGAGGTTTTCATGAGTAAAATTACACAAAATAGACAGAAAAAGGGCATTGTATATATGTTTATAGATTTCTCTCTCGTTTCCATTGGGTAATAAATATTTTTCATTCTCCGTACTAATATCATTAACTTTTGTGTATTATTAGATCTCTGAAACGACAAAATCTACTCCTAATGACAGGAAAATGATGTGCCCAAGGTTGAAATTAGCAAATAGAAAAAAAATGTTGAGAAGAAATACATAACATTAACGGTAAATATGATCTGAACCTGAAGTTTCACAAGAAGGCAGACTAAACCTTCACAAGCCTATATGTCCTTATGGCACTCGCTCTTAATCGGTACTTGATTCATTATCTTAGAGAGTGAATCAGAAAAAATGTAAAATGCTTAAATATGTCATCGGGGATGTTCACCAGCTATTCAATGGGAAAGTCAGTATTTTCCAGAATCAGGCCAACAAAGTACAACCAAAAATAAATAAATAAAATTAACCTTTATAGGAATATCCTTTTGAGATCTCATCGAGGATAACATACTTTCCCTGCAAATGCTCCAGAAGAACATTCATTTTGAACTTGTCACTGACCTGACCACAGAGGAGGAGAACAAACATCTTGTTTGGTTACATGATTAGTATATTAAACTGGTAATATTATAAGAAAAAGATAAGAATATAGAACTATAAAATGAAAACACAGCGTACGCAGAGATAATTTGATTTGATTTACCTGCATTTTTTAACTTTACCACGCGTCTCACCAGTAATCTCCACAGGAACAATTCCCATCCTTGAAATGGTGAAATCGGACTAGATCTCTAACAATTATCTCTCTATTTAAGATCTTGGATATGTACTTGGTAGCAGTATGACAGTCCGCGCATACTCTAAGATTTTTTATCATCCGGATCGTTGTTCCATCAGGAGTAGTAATAACACCAAATGCTATAGCAAGTCGTTCACAGTGAGTAGACAGCATATCTCTTTTTTCCTCCTCATCGACATCATGCAAAATCATGTTCGTATCCGGAATATATCCATGGACTTCTATCCTTTCCATAATATCTTTCAATGCTTCTCTAATTTGTGCATAATTAGGGTGGCTTTCATCTCCTGAGACAAAAGCATGTAACTTGCTCTTAACTTCAATCCAGGTGCAAGCTACCTTCTTTTTCAGCCCCTTTTTTCTCATAGTATTTCTCAGCTTTGAAGCATCTTTCCACCTACCAGCTGAAATGTAACAATTGGATAAAAGAACGTAGGCGCTCACATTGTTGGGATCAATCGTCAGCATTTGTTTGGCAACCTTTTCAGCCAGTTCAACATTCTTGTGAACTCGACAAGCGGACAACAGCGTGGCCCAAATAGTCCCAGTAGGTTCAATATGCATGCTAGATATGAAATTATAAGCTTCATCCAATTTTCCAGCTCGTCCAAGAAGATCCGAAATAGCAGCATAATGGTCAATGCTTGGAGAAATGCCATAATTTTGAGTCATACTCCAGAAATAGTTCCAAGCTTCATCAACAAATCCACCATGGCTACAAGCTGCCAAAACAGCAACAAAGGATCCAGAATTGGGTTTTATTCTCTCTATCTCCATTTTCTTGAACAGCGAAATGGCTTCAAGAGCATGACCATGCGATGCATATGCCATTATCATGGCTGTCCATGAAATATTATCTTGAAACTCCATCCTATCAAAGATCCACCTTGCATTCATTAAGTTACCACACTTGGCATACATGTCTAGTAAGGAGCTCGCAACGAAGATATTATCACTAAAACCCTGTCTAATTATATAGCCATGAAGTTGTTTACCCAAACATAAGTTGGTCAAGTGAGCGCAGGCTGGTAATATACTTGAAAATGAAATTGAAACAGGCATAAGCTTTGCCATCAGCATCTCCCTAAATAATCTCAATCCATCATCAAACTTCCCATTTTGGACGCACACTGATATCATTGAATTCCAAGAAACACTATCCTTTTGAGGAGATAGACTGAAGACCGCGAATGACTCCTCCAATCTAGAACAATTTGAGTACATATCAATCAAGCTACTTCCAATAAATACATCTTCGTCAAATCCGTGTCTAATTGCATATCCATGGATCTCTTTTCCCTTCATGATATCCGCATGCTGCGCAATGATTGGAAGAATGCTAGATAAAGTGTAAGAATCAGGCTTCAATGTTTCCTTTCCCATTTGCCTCACTTTCAACAAAGCTTCCAAATGCATACTGTTTTGCATATATCCCCCAATGACTATGTTCCACGAGACAACATCTTTAATTGGCATCAATTCAAAAACTTTCATGACATTGTCAATGGGTAATGCAGTTTTCCTTCTCCTCTCTTCAGAGCTACCAGCAGTTAATCTCTCCTCCGCACTATAATCGAACTTCCAATTCACACTATCACTTATAGTGTATTTTTTATCAACAATCGGCAACTGCTTACCAGGATATAAGTTTAAGCCATGTGAAGAATCAAACCCAATCAAATCAACTCTGCAATTTTCATTAATAGCTACTCTTCTTCCAAAATCATGTGTCAATACGTCGCTACAATTTCTATACGATGCGCCGTCTTCTTGAGCAAAATTTTCAGGCATTTCATCACAAACCTCAACTGAATAACCGGTCCTAGTACGATTCTCGTTCTGCCTGGTCAGCACCTCTTTTTCAGAACTATCATCATACATCTTTCCCGCATCCAAAGGTTCCAATTTTGCATACATATTCATCAATGCATTCCCAGTAAAAAGATCGGTATCCAAACCAAGCCTGACCACGCAGCCATGCAACGCTTCTCCAAACCTTATATTTCTCAAATGAGTAGAAGTTTTCAGCAAGGAAGGGAGCACATTCCTGTCTGGTTTTAGCCCAAAGGCCATCATTTTCTTGAAAAATATTATCGACTCCAGAAAGTTTGCATTGGAAGCACAACATTTGATTACGGATTTCCATGCCTTGGCTGGGGCCGGTGATTGCAAAGAGTTGAAGAGTGAAAGACAGTCCTTTAATAGGTTAAAGTTGGAGTATATGGATAGAAGAATAGCAGTGAATTCACGGGAGACAACGCCTACCCCTTTCGCTTTGATCAGATGGGCATGCAATTGTTTGGCTTGGGAGCTCGATTTGATGACAGATGGGTCATTCAACAGCATGTTGAAGGTACTCATCGAGTATTTCATTTGAAATCTTTCTTTCAGAAACCAAAGCCGGCGTACGATTGAAAGCTGATAAATCTGTAGTATTCAGAAATTAGCTGTTGCAGTGTGGTAGTACGGAATCAAGATGCGCGCCGACAAAGCCTTCCTGTCTTTGCATTTGAGCACAGCTTTCCAAGTCAGCAAATTCTGGAGAAAATACCATCCAATTTTCTTGTGTTTTGCCAGAAAATACCATCAATTTCTGGGAAAATTTGTGCTCTTTGAAAATGTCATTCACTACCAACACTGGTATATAAAGATATTGATCTTCCAATATCCACCGTAACTTAAAAAGTCATTAAGATTTTTAATATCAAATTAGCATCTACCAGTTTTCATCTTCTTCAAATCATCTTCATCAAACGTATACCTTGCAAAGTATGCTACTCTGTTGTGTTGTTGCAGGTACTGCCAATTTACAAGTATTATTTCACCGACCTAATTCTTATTTTGTATCTAATTAAGTATGGGTGTGTTGATTCAAGTATGGATTCAAAAGAGCAAAAGCAAAAAATTTCCCTTTCTTTCCTTGTTCACAGAGCATTCTTGTGTTTGCGTCTCGGAGGCTTTTCAAAACCCCAATAAAGGATTTCTCTCACATTTTCAAGAAATATTGCAGGTTTGTTTTGGCTAACAGTTGAGAGTTTGATATGAAAGCCGCCAGAGAATTGAGGAGATTCACCTCATTTCTCTCACACACCACAAGACAATCCAACACGCCTTCGGACTTTCTTCACCGATTATACTCGGCTGAACTCAATGCAATCACCCTCCAACCCCAAATTCGGAAGAACACGATGCTGCTCCAGACATGGTATTTCATAGCTCCGAGTTTGATGGCGTGTGGAGTAACAACAATAGCGATACCAGTTGTACACAAAACTGGGACCAGAAGTACAGAGAGCGAGTGAACGAAAAAGTTTTTGGGGAGCACATTTCGGATATGACCAGAAGTACAAAGAGCGGGTTAACTACCTTGTTTCTGATCCCAAACTCTCCGTGCAGATCTCCAGACTCTTCTCACTCAGAGCGCTGGCGGATCTCTTCACCAGAGGATGAACATACGGCGGAGGAAGAACAGAGTCGTCATCTTTTTCTGAATCACAAGGATGAGTTTTTTTTGCAAGCCCAGTACCGGTCTTTCAAAGATCGATACTTCTTAATGTGATTAAGAATCTTAATGATCACCAGATTTTGGAAGACCGATATTTTAGAATACCGGTCTTTGGAAGATCGGTTGCTCTCACCGGTCTTCCAAAGACCATTGGATGACATTTTTAAAAATTAGACGTCATTTTGTGGCAAAAACAAAAATTTTCCACCTTGCTGTGCAAATTTTTGTTTCCACTTCTATCTTTTTCTTTTTTAGGCACTAACAGCCAGTGTGTTCGAGAAAGTGATAGGTGGATCTTGGGCGTACAGGGTCCGTTCAGCGCTTAAGCGGCTTATTCGCCCGCTTAAGCGGACTTTTAAGCGGCCTAAGCGGTAATTCGGGCAAGGCGGAGGGAAACATACTAGTAGCCTAAACGGGCTAGGCGAGACTTACTTCTCGAACAGAGCTAACACCTATTCCAAATAGCAGTGACACACACGACCTTTGGGGAGAGCGGGCGGTATCAATCTGTATCGGTCTTCCGTAGTCCGATGCTACTTAATATAACTAATTAGAATTATTAATTAGCATCGGTTTATGGAAGATCGGTGTATATGACAATGGACTTAGGAACCTCTGTGCTATTAGAAAAATGAATCGCGGTTCAGTACCCATAAAATATTCATGTTGGCAAATAATGCACTTATTGATCCGACGAACCATTTACTTGTTGTGGACGACAAAACGAAGTTTACTGATGAGAATAAATATCTAAAAATTATGACGTTGAGGAGCTTTATTCGTGGGAAATAGGTGAGGACATTTAATTTGAAATGTATCGATTGATATTGCACTTGTTATATTGGTCTTTTCTTAATGAATTGCACTTGTTTTCTTGGTAAGTTTTTTAATAAATTCTTTTTAATTGTGACATGATGTCATTGAGATCAATTATTAATAAACAATACATCAAATACGAAATATAATAACTGTAATCATAATATCCGCTGGAGCAACTAAATTATTCTAAATAGGGATTTTCTGGCAACGTAATTTTCTTCATCCTCACTATCTTTGACCACCTCATTCTCTTCAACTTTAGAATCTGCTACAACCAAATTTTTGAAATCTTTTGCTGCATTATTTGGTACTTGATTACCTTCATCCTCATTGGATGAATAAATATTTTCCGTTGGATCATTCAACCATGTGTATAGCCAGTACATCTGCTTGGGGAGTGGAAGCCATCACATGGATATTCACCTTCACAATCCTCCGTACATCTACTGTGTCCCGATACGGAAGCATTGTCCAATCTTCGACAAACTCTTTTTCATCCTCAACATTTTTTGGTGGCATATTTGAAGCAAAACTAGTATGATCTCTGGTATGCGAGGAAGATGAATTTATAGGCAAAACACCGCCCTTCTAAAGGGCGGTGCTTATGATACCAGAATTCCAAAATCTGGTGTCACATACACCAGTCTTCCGTAGACCGGTGCGAACTAATGACACTAATTAGTTGTATTAATCAGCATTGGCCTACGGAAGACCAGTGCGGATTGACACTGCTCTCCCAAAGACCAGTGCACAGCACCGGTATTTGAAAGAGAGCTGCATGTCAAAAAAGAAAAGGATAGGAATGGGTGTGGTTGAAAGAAAAATTTGTTGTCCTTCGTCTGCCATTTTTTCCTACGAAATAATTGGATAAATAAAATTATATTTTAATTTGAAAATTGTTCTTATCATTTATTTTTAATGATATTTTATTAAAAATAAAAAATAAAAAATAAAAATAAAATAACTAAACCTAGACCGGAGAGATAAGGGAGAATACTAAGAAATACTGAAATATTCGAGGATGAATAGATTGAAGATATTGAAAGAGATAATTTCGGGATTCTCCTTTTTTATATTATTTGGAGTGACAATATATAGGACATGTTTACTAGAACTAATTATGTGTCTTTATGATGTATAAACTTATCATTAAATGGAATTATTTTCATATATCGAACTTATCATACCGAACCACACCTTATTCTATCGAAATCTATTCTCGGCCATCGAATTTGTGTCCGAATGGTCAAAATCACTTCACTTAATTTTTAAGTGAAATGATCTCGGCCGTTCAGACACAGATCCGACTGTCGAGAATAGATTTCAGCATTGTATGATATGTTTGGCATGATAAGTTCGGTATATAAACATTATCATTAAATGACACATTCATGTTTACTGCACACTAAAACGTATCGGGTCGTGTAATTGTACTACAAGATCCACGAGATTTTTCAATTTCTCGGCCTCACGACCCAGAAAATAATACCAAATAAATCGAGACATCCGCACAATGTCAAGACAGCATAACATGATCACCCTTCATATTTGCTGAAATTATGTCAAATTGACATCGCACATAACTTGTTCAATGGTGTAGTTGGGTATCTATTATGGACCCCAGAATTTACCGCCTTTCACTTACTCAAACGAAACGAAATAAGCAAAATTATCCTTTTAAAACGTTGATCTTCCGAAGCTTGGAACAAGGTAATTAAATTCGATATTATACGCATAATTGGTCTACTGATCATGATAATTCTTCCTGTGTGGACTATCTTTTTGGGCATACCTGTATGTATATGCTTGTGATAATTGATTTGTATGTTTAGATGTCTCACATTACAGGATCAGACACAGGATAGTGTTAGAAAGTAGACCCTCTCTTTGGGATCGGGTCACGAATGCACACGTGCGTGTATGTGGGTCAACTTAAATAGAAAGATGTGAGCTACTCTCATTAAAATCTTGAGTTCAATGTGATAGATTGTAGCACCATATTTCTATTTAACTTAGTTGATTTTGGTTTGTGAAATTCATGTGAGACATTTCAACACTCTCCCTCAAGTCCAACCAGGTAAAGCTTATTGGACTTGGACTGCCACACTGATAATGCTCATGATTCCCATTATGAGATCAATACTCTGAATTTTCCCAAAAATAATTATGAGAACCTCAGAAATATCATTAAGGCCTTGTGAAATAATGGGGACCTGACACAAGGCGACCTCAAAATGTACGACAAGTATTTAATATGAGACACGTATCGCCCAGAACATTGTTGACAGAGCATTCGGTATCCTCAAGGCAAGATTTACAACTCTGCTTATCCCAACATTTTTTTAATTTTTATTTAACTTATCCCAGCATACAATCCACCAATAGTACAAAATAAAATTGTATTGGCATGTTCCCTTCTGCACAATTACATCATAGGAGAGCAGTCTAGTTATCCATAATTATCGTCTGACATTGGGGCAGTTCATGATGCGGAAGAATCCGGAACGCTTGATGCTGAAGAATACATCAATAGAATTGGCTTAACGAATGCATGGGCACAAATGGTGATGATTTGGCAGGTGATTTATGGATAGACTTCCAGAACAATCAATAGATACGAATTGGTATTATTGTTGTTTGAGTGTACAATATTTCTCCGACATACATTGTAATGTTTCCAATAATGTGGCGTGTGAGTTTGCATTGCTATATGCTTTACGAGTCTACATTACCTTAATATGTGAGTTTACTTTGTTGTGTCATGAACTACATAATAGGTAGGTAGAGTTACCAAAAACAGTACAATTTCAAAAAAAGTGTTACAAATTCAGCATTACAATTGCATAGATGAGATTAGATTTCCAAAATACATATGTGTTCACCAAAATTACATATGTGTGGATCCTGCTGCAACAGAGATCAGATTTTAGTGACAAAGGGCAAGCCTTGAAGTCATGACTCATCATAATCATCGTGACCATCCTCCCTATCTTCTTCCTCATTTTCTTCGTCTTTAGAATCTTTTACTTGAGCAACCTCTTCCTCGACAGATATGTCCTCCGGGTTATATAGATATGCATAGAGTCTGATCATGTTGCTAGGGGGACTCAATGTCATCACAAGGGTATGTTGGAGGAAATGGAGGGGGCTAGCATCAGAGGGTACATACTCATCATCATCAAGATCAGGATCCAACCATTGCATCCTTATTTCTTGCTCAACAAGGTCCTTCGTCCTCAGTTCTTCCTTTGCTTCCCTCTGTTTTCTTATTTTTTTTCCCTCCTTTTGCTGCTTCTCCAATAGCAAGTCAACATAAAAAATAAAAAAAATAAAAAAAACAAAAAAACAAAAAACAAAAAAGTCAACCTCATGTTAAGGAAAGAGATATGTAGGGAAAGGATTTGCACAAATCCCTTCCCCCTTATGGTGATCCCTACAGGGATCACCTTCCATCATTATCCTCCATGATTACCTGAGAATCATAGGGATTAGTTGACCAAAACCGTGTATATATGTAACTGTGAAAAGGAGAAGAAACATACAACAAAAAGAGAAAAGAAAGAACTGGAAGAATTCTTCTCGTGGAGTAGGCTTACGTTGAATCACGTAAATCCTTGTGTATTTTTCGTTTATGCTTTCAATCAAACCCACGATCTAATATGGTATCGGAGCAGGAACAAATCCTTGCGTCTTCATCTACTTAAAACCAGTTCTTTCTTCACAACAGATCCATGGCAGAAAAGGGGCAAACCGAGAAGGGGCTTGCTGAATTCAACAGCTCCATGATTGAGCAGTTTGCTAAATTCATGGCTACACAAAATCAGTCATCATCCTCCACGGAGTCAGACATGCATCAACCCAGTACCATGGTTGTTGACAATAAATTGGATAATCACAACCATTGGCGGATCTATTGAAGACTCAAGGGGGGCACATGCCCCCCCTTAAAACTCCAGAATTTTTTTTAGTTATATAATATTAAATATAGATTATGTTTTATAAAAATTATATAAGAAATTGAAAATATAATTAATTTTTTCCTTGTTATTCTTTAAATTTCAATAATGTTAGAAATATAAAAAATTTAATGTATGAATTTCGATATACAATAAAATTGACTCTCAGTTTCGAAATCAAAATATAATCTGGTTCTGAATTCGCATGCAAAGATGTTTGCCGATTTGATCACAGATTTTGATTTCGGTGGTTCAAAGTAAGCAAAAAGCTTTATGTTTATGTTTTTTCGTAATTTAAACGCATGTTATTATGATTCTATATTTTTTGGTGACGAAGTCATCGTAATTAAAAATTTTAATTTGTTCTTAAATTTTCAGCACAGATGGATGAACTAATTTAAGCAATCAAAAGTTGTAAAAAAAAATTGTATCAAATTTGGTACATAATATTTATATATTAATATAGAATGTCAAAATTTCGGAGCATGTTAGCGTGACCAATGAGAGAGCGACACCTCAGCAACAATGAGGTGCAATTTAGCACGGATAAGTCTCTTTTCCTTTTTTTTCTCTTTTTAATTCATATTTTATTATATTTAGTTTTCTCTCTAATACATTTTTTATAATTGGATATATGTGGTGAATCGCTTATCGTTTGTCGAAACGGACTACACCAAAATAATCAGCATGTCGCGAGGTTCGATTTAAGATGTGATTTGATATGATTTCGATACTGTTTCAACGATAGTAATTTCATACACCGATAATTTTACACACTAGTGACTTCAGCCACGAGCAGTAACTAGTTGCAATTATGTTACAATTTGGTGTGAATGAAAATGTTGCTTAGATCCAAAAAAATCCTAGAAATCAAGTCATCTCAGATTTTGTCGGAAGTAACAGGAAGGATAATAAAATTGATTGATTTTACATTAGAGATAAGGGCGAGTGGAATGCATTAATCTAGTTGTAGACATCGCGTCTCAGCTACAAGAAGCAGCTCATGTGGCAACAGATAATTGCAAAGGAAAATGGTAATTGCAGAACTCCTTTGGATCCCTTGGCGAGTTCTTTTACCCCAAGAATTTTTAATCACAAGGTAACAGGTATTTCAAATTTTAATCCTAACTAGGCCTGTCCAAATCTGCCCGGCGGTACCGATATCGGGACCGGTGCCGACTAACGGTACCAGGCGGGTGTCGTGACCGGTACCGGTACACGTGGCAAGTACCGGTTATGTAACCGGTACCGATACCATGAAACCGGGTACCGGTACTGGATACCCGGTTAGAACCAGTCTGCGACGTTTTATTTGGTCTATCCTCTATCGTTTTATTTCATTAATGTGTATTTATAATTGATAAGTAGTTATTTATTATTTGTTTACTAATTTTACAGGTTTGATAAGAAAGTGTGGAGAAGGAAGATCGCAAGGCATGTTATATTGGATGAGTTGCCTTTCAACCATGTTAATAAGATTGGTTTTGTGTTAATTATCAAGAATGTGGATCCTCGGTTCAAGATGATCTCTAGACAGACGTGCCAAAGGGATTGCATGAGCATGTATTATGAGGAGAAGCTGAAGTTGAAGGAAAAGTTACTTGCTGCTAGTTCTTGTATCTGTTTGACGACAGACACATGGACTTTAAGACAGAATTTGACGTATATGGTGATCACAGGGAATTGGATAGATGAGAAGTGGTCTATGGAGAGAAAGATCTTGGGTTTTAGAAAAATTAGTGACCATAAGGGTGCTTCGATCTATGGGGAGATAGAAGCTTTGATGGATTGTTGGGATATTAAGAAGTTGTTGACCATAACTGTTGACAATGCCACAAACAATTATGTTGTTTTGGAAACATTGAGGAGACGTCAGATTACATTGCATGGTGATGTTCGGGGGCAGATTATTAAGCGGCACGAAAATTTGCACATGAGGTGTTGTGCTCATATCTTGAACTTGGTTGTTCAAGATGGTTTGACAGAGCATAGTGACGCTATCTCTCGTGTGAGAAATATTGTGAAGTA
>JAOYMZ010025440.1:0-17546 GCA_025802335.1 Pinguicula primuliflora | reverse complement strand
GGTATTCCTTCCCAGATAAACGTACCGCTTGTTAAGACGTTTCCATCTCCATCTGTTTCAAACTCAGAGCTGGCTATTACAGTAAAGTTCTCACCAACAGTTGAGGAATCATCGTGGCTAGATAAATGTTTAGTGGGACTCCCAATCCCCATCTTGGACATCACTACGCTGGGAAAGATACTTGAGAGTAGCAGGTATACTCGAGGATTTGCAGTTCGACTGGAAGGGGGAGAGGTCCTGCTAAGGCTATCAACGACTGAGGATCATCTTAAACTGCTGAATGACTCTAAAATTGCATACTTGCTATGTATGACCAACCTTCGCCCATGGAAATTTGTTGATGGTCAATTAATGTGCCCAGCCTAGGTACGAGTGAGAGGAGCTCCGCTCCACTGTTTGTATGAACGTTTCTTTGCAGAGGTCTATGCTAATTTAGGAATGGCGTTGAAAGTGGATGAGAAAATAGAAGATAGATCAGAAATGCAATTTGGGAGAGTGCTTATTATGACGACATTGAAGTTGTTGGCGGATAACGAGCTGACAGTAGAGATTGACAGGAAAGCATTTATGGTGAAAATTTATGAAGAACGAACAGTTAATAAGAGAATTTGGGGAGCTCAAGGTGCTGTGAAAGCGAAAGCGGCACAAGAAAATGTTAACTGGCCAGCACTCCCTACAAAAAAGGATGTAGTCACTGAGGTGACCGTCACTGAGGCTGAAGCTACTAAGGCTGTATTTACGAAAACTGCAATTGTTGAGGCTGCTAAATCGAGTGATTTCGAGACTGGGCATAATCAGTCTGCACTAGTATTAAGATGAGATACCGAGTGCATCTTGAAGCCGATGAATTGAGGCTGTTGGGCATAGAAAAAGTTAGTGAGGAGACTTTAGAGAGAATGCGTGACATGGCAGTAAGAAGTAAAAGTTCAATGAATTCAGGAAATGAAAGTGAGGGAACTCAAGTGAATGATTTCGCTGTAATGCCTATATGTTTGCTATCTCAGACCCCAGTTCAAAAGATGGATAAGGCTCCTAGTTCAAACAAAAAGTCAGTTTTCAATGCCGTTATGCATAACCCAACTGGTATGTATGCTTGTGAATATCCCCGACTAAAGGATAATGATCCATTTGATCTGCAGGCATTCCTAGACCTAACACAGAACACACTGAAGAAGATGGCAGCAGGCTTAATAAAATCAGCTAGCAGCAGTGATGAAAGGCTAAAAGAGCACATCGTGAAAATTCAAGCCAAGGATGGTTGGTTACTAAATGAATTGGCTCAAATTGGTGACCATGTTAAGGAGAAAATATTGGCAGAGAGTCCTCAGAAAATCTGGGGAGTAACAAAGCTTTTGGGTGTTTCATCCGAATGCAGTGAAGATGAAATTATCTCCAGAATGGAAAGGTTGGAGCACTCAGCCTCAAAATAATACCAGTGCAAACTTAACAGAGTCTCAGTGAAAAAAGTTACCAATCCAGTACAATGAAAATGATAACCTGGAATATCAGGGGTCTAGGCACTGCAGTAAAGAGATGCTCGGTAAAGGATATGGTACAAAAACAGTATGTGGAGTTCCTGTGTATAGAAGAGACAAAATGTGAGCAAATGACCAGAGGTAAATGTAGAAGATTGTGGCCTGACGATCAGTTGGAATGGTATCATTCAGACTCAAGAGGAAGATCGGGGGGATTTTGTGTATATGGAAGAGGTTAATGTTTAAAATGATTAGCGCTTGTTCAGAGGATGGCTTTGTAGCAGTTATAGGATTGTGGGGCTCTGAAGCACTACTGCTGAAGATAATAAATGTCTATGCTCCAGTATTAGTGCAGCAAAAACGCGAACTATGGTTGAGAATTGAAGCAAATATGTCTGGCACAACTTTTCAAAGAGTATGTGTATTAGAGGACTTTAATGCGGTAAGGTTCTCTGTTGAAAGAAAATGCACAACTCTCCCGGACCTCATAGAAATGAGGGATTTCAACATGTTCATTAAGAACTCAAGATTAATAGACATTCCTTTACAACGACATAAATATACCTGTGTAAATGGTTGTGGTCCTAGTCTAAGCAGGATTGATAGGTGTCTATTGTCTGCTGATTGGATGGAAACCTGGCCCGAAATTACTCAGTCTGCACTTGAAAGAGGATTATCTGATCACAAGCCGATATTGCTAAAGGAGGAGAATCTGAATTGGGGCCCTAAAGTGTTCCATACGATGAACTGCTGGAGTGAAGTTGAGGGTTTCAAAGATTTTATGAAGACAGAATGGGATGTAATCCATGTAACGGACACAAGTGCTTACGTTTTACATCACAAACTGAAGTCTATGAGGTTGTGATAAAGAAGTAGAACAACGAAGTGTTTGGCCAGGTTGACAATAACATAGAGCAGTTGAAAAAATAGATTGATTTGCTGGATGTACATGCTGAAGGTCGAAGCTTGACTGATCATGAAAACTCTACAAAGCGGGAGCTTAGAAATACACTATAGAAATCCCTCATAAACAAAGACAAAATCCTCTTTTAGAAAGCTAGGTCCAAGTGGATAAAAGAAGGTGATGGGAACTCAAAATATTTTAATGAGTGTGTTAAGAACAACAGGCGTCTGAATAATAAAAGATGTCTACAAATTGATGGAGTATGGAGTGATGAGGTATCAGAGGTAAAACATGCTATTAAGACACACTTTCAGAGGCATTATACTGAGGAAAGATGGGGAAGGCCGAGATTAAACACTGACCCCGATCTTAAGGTAACAGAAGTCGAGAACGGCTTCCTCATTGAGCCATTTTCAGAAGAGGAAATATATAATGTTGTGAGGAGTTACTCCATTGATAAAAGTCTGGGCCTCAACGGTGTTAACTTCTTCTTCATCAGCCAATATTGAGACATTGTAAAAAGAGAGTTCATTCAGTTTGTGCAAGATTTCCACAAAGAAGCTAGATTATCAAAGACATTGGCTAACACTTGGATAACATTATCTCCGAAGCTAAACAATCCTCATATTCTATATCAATATCGGTCAATATCTCTGATGGGGAGTGGGTATAAGATGCTTGCCAAGTTGTTATCTAAAAGGCTAAGCACAGTGCTAATAAGAATTGTCACCAAGGAGCAATCAGGCTTCCTAAAAGGTCGTTAAATGCTTGATGGAGTATTTATTACCAATGAGGTTTACGTTCTTACAGAAGGACCAAGAACCCTATGCTATTATTCAAAGTAGACTTCGTAAAAGCATTTGACACGATAAATTAGGATTTTTTATTCTCAATGATGAATACTTTTGGTTCCCACCCATTATGGAAATTTTGGATGAGGAGTTGTGTTACCTCAGCAAATATGGCGGTGTTGGTGAATGGTAGCAGCTCAAACAATTTTAAAATGTGTAGAGGAGTGTGCCAGGGATGCCCGCTATCCCCCCTGTTGTACTTAATAGTTGCTGAAGGTTTGGGATTGCTTATTAAAAGAGCAAAGTCTCTAGGTTTGTTGAAGGGTGCTGTCATAAATCATGTGGAGATATCGCATCTGCAATATGCAGACGATACATTGATATTGATTGAAGATGATGGGCAGAGTCTACAAACTATGGAAAACATATTATTCACATTTGAACTGGTTTCAGGGCTCTCCATTAACTACTCCAAAAGTATATTGTTCGGTTTGAACATTGCAGACTCAAATGTACAGGAATATGCTTCGATGTTATACTGCTCAACTGAAAAACTATCGTTTATGTATCTTGACCTACCAATAGGGGACAACCCGGGTCGACAGAGGATGTGGGAGCCTTTGTTGGAAACAATGCGAAAAAAAATGAACAAGTGGGACTCCCATAATATTTCGCTGCTAGTAAAATGGCTTTGGCGACTAAAAACAGAACCTAACAGCTTCTGTGTGACTGTAATAACTGCAAAGTATCTGACTCCAGCCGATGCATTCGCAGACTTTGATCTATTATCTGTACTTGATAACATGCTGCGAATATGGACAGACATCTGGGAGGTTGCTACAGCAGAAGAGTGGTTCAGAGCAAATATGCAAGTCCGTGTTGGTGATATGGATAGAACAATGTTCTGGACGGCAAACTAGACTGGTGAAGGGTGCCTAGCAACACTCTTCCCTGTTTTATACAGATTATGCATTGAAAAAGACATATTTGTGCGGCAAGTATTCAATAATGGAGCTGCAGATAATCAGCTCCAGTTTTGACGTACATTGTGGTCTTGGGAACAGGATAGTATGGATATGATGATGCAAATAGTTGAGGCTAATAAACCCGTAGCAGATGGAGTAGATATGTGGAGTTGGAGAGGGGACAACACTGGCCAATTTTCAGTATCTTCAACATATAGACTAGCCATGGCCTCTTCCATGCAGCCAGCAATATCAAATTTAGTCTCTAAAGTGTGATGCAGACTAGTCCCAAAGCGATTACAGCTGTCCGTCTGGAAACTTCTGAAGGAAAGATTACCAACTATAGACAACCTACTCAAGCGAGGAGTTGCAGTGTCTGATACGCACAGACTGTGTGTATGGTGCACGGGTACAGTTGAGATTATATCCCATCTGTTTTTTGAATGTTAGCAGGTTACTGAAACGTGGGAGGAGGTGTATGAATGGCTCAATGTGCCAACAGTCACAAGAAATTCACCTATTGAGCACTTGCAGGATCATATGCAGCTGGTGAAAGGAACATTAAGTCAAGAAGTTTGGCTGACAATCTGGATGTCTTTAGTGTGGCAGATTTGGAGGGACAAAAACTGTATAAGATTCGATGGCGACAATGCAAGAAACACAGCTGAAACTATAAAAGTTGAAGTGTGCTACTAGCTGGAAGCACACTGCAAAACACCTATAGCGACAACTGTAACAGATTGGTTGTGCAACCCGGTTGAAACTATGAGTATAATTCAGAGTTTAGGTGTTTAATATGCAGTTGTGACAGATTTTTGTAAAGTGCGGATGCCTTAACCGATTTACTTGTAAAATCCAGGTTTTATATAGAATCACTCAATTTTTTTTGATAACGTACGGAACCTTACTAAGGTAGGTAAAACAACACCCTTCCGCAATAGCCTGCAAACTACGGTAGGGAGGTAAGTCACATTTGGCATGTCATATGTGACAGGCTCATGTCGCTGAGTGGATTTGAAGTCATGACCTTTGAGTACAATTGTCACTCTTTATACCACTATGACAACCCCTCTTTGACGTAGAATCATTCAATTACCCAAAAAAATAATATAAATGTCAACTTTATTTAAAAATATTAGTTGATATTTTATTAATTAATTATTAATGAATTTAGAATTGTTAATAATTAATCTATGTGTGCTTTATTCTATTCGAGATGTTCGTGAGTTAGACCATTTGGGCACTGTCTAGCCGATGCACGATGAAAATCTAAGTGACAAATACTGCCTAATTTTAATAATGACAGTCAGATCTAAATGTTGGATCACGATATCGACGGTAATGATTAAAATTTGATACATAACTCCTTTATTCGGTACGATGACAACTAACACTCGATATCATAAGGTTACTTAGATGGGTGACTGCCTAAGTGTATATTTTGTACCTCTAATTGATTTTCTTTTTATTTTCATTTTCCTTCTCCTTCTCCTTCTCCTTTTGAATCTCCTTCTGATTTTAATGTTTTTGAGTGTTTGGGAAAACCATGAAAAAAAGTCATTTTCGCGATCAATTCAAAACATTCCTTTTTGTAATTCCACTGACATCAACATACTATTTTATTTACAAGATCGAAAGGGCATAGCTCACGCTGAAGCGGTAAATGGACGTTGAGATCACACGACCCCATCAACCCATTAGGCTTCACCAACGTCACAGCGATCAAATAAGCTCTCTTCGCCTTTGCGCAAGGCACAAGCCTCAACAATTCCTTCGAATCCCCACTCTTACTTAACAGAACCAACAAATTTTTATCCGACAGAATGCCAATGTCACTGTGATGTGCGTCCATCGGGGATAAGAACCCGGATTAGATAACAAGGGAGACAGGAGTCTGCGAGATTTACTGGACTACAAATCTCGATTTTTCAACGCCGGAAAAGAAATGGCACCTTAAGCATTCAATAAGGCCTGAGTGAAGACCAAGGTTTGTGAGAGATCCAGATTTTGGAAAAAGTAGTTTAGATAATTCTGCTGGCATTAGATGTTCTTGATCCAATCTTTCTCCCGCTAAATCCTTTTCTTCCTCTTGTTTGCTCGATGTCGATAGTGGTATTGAGAGAGACCCCATTTTGGTGTTCTTTTTTTCGTAAGTACATTTGTTTTATTTACACAATTGACATTGATAGGAGAAGGAAAAAAAAGTAACTTAATATCTACTTCTAAAAAATGACTTTTGAGTGGAAAAAAAGAGAAGGAAAAGGAGAAGTGGATATTAAAAATACTAATATTGAAATAATTTAAAAAAAGGAGAAAGAAAAAAATAATTAAATTTTGTAGATATACAAAACAGGCACTACATAAAGTAACCAATTAGTACAATTATTCGACGCTTAACCGATTTCTCAGTGCCCAAAAACATTCAAACGGCTATTGGCAATGAGGTGAACTCTTGATCAAGAAGCCTCGAGTTCAAATGCCAGCAAAATTACTTGACCAAACTTAATCCATATGAGCCTTTTAGCTGATTACAAATCCCATAAATTATAGGGTGTTTGCAAGTTCTTGTGCTTATGTAGAAATAGCTTTTAAGAAGGTCTTTTGGAAAAAGGAACTTTCATTACAAAATATGCTTGTCTACATCAAAAGTCAAAATACAGTGTGTGCATATTATTAATTTAAAAGTTACTTTTGTAACATAAATTTAACAAATGATTGATATATTGAATTTTTTGGGAATATTGAATTATTTAAGAGGGTAAAGATGTCTTAAATTTAATATTTTAAGTATTTACAAAAATGATATCGCAAAAAGCACTCCAAAAGCAATCCCAGTCATGCTTCTGACTTTCAGGCTTTTTTTTACTTCACCACTGCAAAAGTCAAAAGTCAATCTACAAAAACAAAATATACAAACACTCCAAACCGATTTTTCAACCGAAAAACCAAAACTCCTTTTATATGAAACTTACAAACACCCTAAAACTTTGTCGCATACACAATTTGGATTATTTATCTCATTTACCGAACCATAAAAAAGTCACGAGGTTACTCAGAAAAAGACCTTCCGGCTGCAAGCTCTCTGCGCACGCGGGGCACGACCTTGTTTCCTGTCTTCAAACTTGGGGTTCTCCGCCCCGCCCCTCTCTCACCTTCAGGCCTCTACTATTTAATTCTCTGTCGAAATCTCCGTCTTCGAAATTGCCGGCTCCACCTTTCATTCCGTACCCGTTTATAGCTCCTGTTCACTGTCATTTCATGGCGCAGTCCATGAATCTCTTCTCCTCCATATCCCACTCCCCTAAACCCATAGTTCCACGCTACTCACCCACTCTGCCGGCATCCTTCTCCCGATTATTGCTGAACAGGAAACCTGGCGGAGCATCTATAATCGTAAAGGCAGATGCTTCAGATCAGAATCACGCCGTCTGGACTTCCGATAACGGTGCTGGCGCCGTGGCGGCGTTACAGGATAGAGCGACTTCTCCGGCGCTTCACGATTCAAGTTCGATTGAGGTTGATTCCGTGACGGAGGCAGAGCTCAAGGAGAATGGATTCCGAAGCACGCGCCGAACGAAGCTCATTTGCACGATCGGTCCTGCCACGGCGATGCCGGAGCAGCTGGAGGCGCTGGCCGTTGGAGGAATGAATGTGGCCAGGATTAATATGTGCCACGGGACGAGGGAGTGGCACCGATTGGTCATTCAGCGGGTGAGGAGGTTGAATGAGGAGAAGGGATATGCTGTGGCGATTATGATGGATACGGAGGGAAGTGAGATTCACATGGGTGATCTTGGGGGCGCTTCCTCAGCCAAAACAGAGGTACTAATACAAAGTTGATGCTTTACCTTGTAGTTTCACGGACATAGAATTGATGCTTTTCCTAAATATACAAGTATGGGTTGAGTTTTTTGAAGGAAATATTTCTCTACACTCTTGTGAACCATATCTTCATGTCCTCTGAGCTGGAACTGTGTGTTGCGGTTTTGAATGTTGAATGAGGTTCTAGTAGGGGCCTTATATCTTATCCGGGTAGTAATCATGGATAAATGCAGATTGGATTTTAATTACAAATGATCTTTTACTTTTTGGTGCTGAAGGTTTAGCAACAATATTCTTTGCCATGGTAGGAACTACGAAGTGGGAATCATTGTTAAGTATACTAATGTCAGCACTTTCTTGGCTAGATAGATGGAAAAATTCACATGGCAGATGCCCCAGCGATAACTAGGAGTTAGGACCTTGTATCTATTGAGATTTTTTCTCTACTTTTAGGGAAGCAATCTCTTTAGATATTGTCACGATTGAAACTTTGAAAACTGGTAATAGCAGTATGTGTTGATACCCGAAGAATGCCGTACTTCTCAAGATTGTTGTTGTCAAATACCAAATATTATAGTGATTATTTTTCATGTCTCTTGCAAGCATCGCCGCTTTGCTCTGTGGATTTTATAAATAGCAAGCAACTCTATTTTCGTCTAGTTTTGTGCAAATATAGTTTCGCATGGAAATACAGTGCAGAGATTGGGCGTCAAAACAACAAAGAATACCCTATTCAGCTGTATTATCTATTTTTATGGATTATGCAATTCTATGCTGCAAGTTGGATATTCACGGGTTCTTTTACTTTGCTAGTCTTGTTTCTTTAATCTATGCAGGATGGTGAAATATGGACATTCAGTGTTCGAGCTTTTGACTCTGGACTCCCTGAACGAACTATTAATGTGAACTATGAAGGATTTGCTGAAGGTTAAGAACATTTCATTGAATGCATTGTAGTTGTAGATATTAAGCCTTAAATCAGAGTTATCTTACTGTTTTTTCTCGTGCCACAAGGATTCATAAGGTGCTAACTGATTCTCACATGACAGATGTAAAAGTAGGAGATGAGCTTCTTGTAGATGGTGGCATGGTCAGGTTTGAGGTAATAGAGAAAATTGGTCCAGATGTAAAATGTCGCTGCACTGATCCAGGACTTCTGTTGCCTCGAGCCAATCTTACGTTCTGGCGTGATGGGAGCTTGGTTCGAGAACGTAATGCAATGCTTCCTACAATATCCTCAAAGGTTTTTGCTCGCCTTTCCTGTTTATTTAATCAAAGGTTGAATTAGAATTAAAAGCAGCTCATTTGTGCTTCTGAAACCTCCTGTTCTTGTTGGTTGGAGTTTGTATCTGTGATATTGTACGGTAAGTTCATTTTTAGAATTGAAATTCATAGCTCGTAAGCTCCACTTCTTTTGCAGTCAGGCTGTTGGAAGAGGATTTTTTCCTTGGGAGAAATCTTATTTATTTCATGTTTAAGTCCAGAGCATGTCCAAGACCCCAACTCATAATTTGTGGTGTCAGCTTATACAAAAGATATGGTGTGGTTTGATTTGCCTGATCGTTAGTGGCGAGAGTTGCTCTTTGCTTTGAAGCAACCCCAAGCCCAATATCTAGCTATTGATATGCCTATATTGAAGTCTGAAGCGTGAGAACTTCAAGGGGCTTGAAGGAAAATTGGTCACTTTCGATAAGAAGCAATTTGATGCATTATTACTAGGAAGGATTAAGTCTACTGTATGCGAGTGGCATATCAAGTTTGAACACTGAGTCTCTTGATTTGCTACGTAGAAGTATAATTATTACTTGTTTGCAGCTTTAACATGATAACTGTTTTGGCAACTTACCATCTGTTTACGACTGTCTTGGCATATTTTTTGTGCTTGTTGACCTCGTCTTACTCAAGTATTCTCCATCAGGATTGGTTGGACATTGATTTTGGAATTGCTGAGGGAGTTGACTTTATTGCCATATCATTTGTGAAATCCGCGGAAGTTATAAACCACCTAAAGAGCTATATTCAAGCACGGGCTCGTGATAGGTATGCTGCAATAATTTTTTAATCATTTTGCAGTAGTTACCTGGGTTGCGCTCATTATTGCATGCTTAAGATTAGTAGTAGTGGGATTCAGCTCTGATTCCATCTAAACCTTAAATATTCTTTGTGATGTAAGATATTCTGATGCAAGTTCTGGAATATATACCACCGTTAACGCATAGAATTGATGCGTTGAAGCAGTGACATATCTCTGATTGCGAAAATAGAAAGCATTGACTCGTTGAAGAACTTAGAGGAAATCATTAAAGCATCCGATGGAGCTATGGTTGCAAGAGGAGACCTGGGTGCACAGATACCATTGGAACAGGTTCCATCAGAACAGCAGAAGATTGTTCAAGTCTGCAGGCAATTAAACAAGCCAGTTATTGTTGCAAGCCAGTTGCTTGAGTCGATGATAGAATACCCTACGCCTACCCGGGCTGAAGTAGCTGATGTTTCCGAAGCAGTTCGCCAGCGGTCAGATGCTTTAATGCTCTCTGGTGAGTCGGCCATGGGCCAGTTCCCTGACAAAGCACTGACTGTCCTGAGGAGTGTTAGCCTGAGAATTGAGAGATGGTGGAGAGAGGAGAAACGCCATGAAGCTATGGAACTCCCTCCCATAGCATCATCTTTTTCCGACAGCATTTCAGAAGAGATATGCAATTGTGCTGCTAAAATGGGTAATGAGCCTTTTGTTTTCCGATTCGTGATAATGAACTAATTTATAACTTCTGCCTTTACAAGTGAATGCGGTGGTTAGGTGACAGAACGAACCTGATAGTTTTCAACATCATGAATAAGAGATGGACTTAAATTTGCAACATTTACCATCACCCACAACGTAGCAGCCTTGTATATATCTGTTGCATTACTTGCAAGTTCTAATCCGTGGATTACCATTTGATATTTGCACTTTCATAAAGTTAAAAGTTCATTGTGTGTTTGTGTAAACCATATTTTAGTGCTAACTCCATCATGTCTCACAGTATGAAATACTTCATTGCAGTATAGATTTGAATCTGTTTTTTGTGCTTCTTTGCTCCATATTAAACGATACTTATTTGAGATGTTATGTTGCAGCAAACAATTTGGAGGTGGATGCGATCTTTGTCTATACAAAATCTGGTCACATGGCTTCTCTTTTATCACGATGTCGTCCGGACTGCCCCATATTTGCGTTTACCACCACCACGTCTGTGCGCAGGCGGCTGAATCTGCAATGGGGCCTAATACCATTCCGTTTGACCTTTGCTGATGATATGGAAAGCAACCTGAACAAGACTTTCTCCTTCCTGAAAGCTCGTGGGATGATAAAGCGGGGCGACCTTGTTATTGCTGTTTCGGACATGTTACAATCTATTCAAGTTATGAATGTGCCCTGAGAGATTGATTGTATACAGCTGCTTGCAAGGCATGGCATAGGTTCATCAAGATCCATTTATCTCATCTTTCAAGTGCTACATGTTGTATGAAACATCTCATCAAGTGTGAGGCTTTTGGCATATGAATATTGATCATATCAGGATCCAGGATCGCGCACTGGCAACTCAACATTGATGGCAGTTTTTGTTTGTACCAAATCATAAGCGATACGGTTGTAGCCTTTCGCTGGCTACTTTTTCTTGTATTTTCTTGATTATTCTATAATGATGCAACTTACTTCCTAGTGTAGGTAGACGGGGGGAAATTTTCGGGTGCCGAGTTTTGCCTTATGGTGCAGAAATTTATTATTGGCCGTTGGATCTATACTTCAACGGCCAACATCATTTCACTTAAGTTTTTAAGTGAACAAGATTATTTCATTTAAGTTTTTAAGTGAACAAGATTATTTCACTCCAGTTTTTAAGTGAACGAGATCATTTCACTTAAAAAGGTCGTTGAAACACACATCCAACGATTAATAATAGATTTCGGCACCATAGTGAGTGTTCGACACCATAAGGGCTGCACCAGAAAAAAAAATTGGGTAGACGTGTCATTGCTATGATATTGGGTAGACTTGTGCCTTTGTTATTGGGGTAAGTTGGAGGGACTCCATAAATCAAATAATTCTCATATGCTTTATGATATAGGGCTCGCGCTATATGGCACCGCTCGGAAGGCACTGCAAGAGTATTTACATAAACACATATACCAACATTGGTATGAGTGTTTTTGTATGGCCCCACTCCACTGTTGTGAGAGTATGGTGTTGAAGCGGTGCGGTATAGATGGATAGATGATATAGCGTCTACAATCTCCATCTTTGTCTGTCTGTATCCTTTAAAACCACAAATTTAAACTCGTCGATTTTTGGGCTAAACTGGGAGGTGCAGGTTGAGGAGGGAGTGCGCTAAGGAGGGGCTGCGCCACAGTATTACTCCTTTAAAATTGTTTATCTGCTATTAAGTTTCCTTGACCTGACACCATTGAAAAGACTTTCGTGCTTGCAGATAGACATAAACGAGGCAGCATTAGTTGAAATTTGAATGTTCATCCCGTTTCACTCCAGTCATGAAGTCCATGTACAGAAGACCTGGAAACTTTCTGAGGGTGCTGAATCTGACAGGTCAGGAATTTATTTCAGTGCATTCTTCATTACGGCCGGCCATAACTGTGTATCCTTTATTGAATTCATGACACACAGACAGGTATCAATATCATCATGCAAATTAAAACTTCCAAATGACAGGATTATTCTTAACTTTATGTACCATAGATTCTTGATTGAGCATGTAAATCAATTATATCTAATATTGGTAACAGTCCGTGCTAATAGTTTACTGCAAAATGATCCTACATTTATTCTTGAATAACCAAAACAAAGTAAACCTTACGAGTTCTGAAAGGGACTATGCAACCGCAGATTGAATTCACTATGTGCTTGATCATCTTGTAAGTCAAGTTGTAGGATGCAATTTGTTGTTGTGGCTGTGATGATTGATCAGATTGCTGCTGATCTGTTGCAACTGCTTTGAACCGTTCAAATTCCTAAGCTCGTGGTCGGGTACAAATACAACTACAATACAAACCCTTTTCGCTGTTTTTTTTTTTTGGATATGTAAGTTTGTTATTATGTACTTAGGCCCAAGAAATGTTTGGGCCTACTATCTCCTTTTACATTTACAAATGTTTCTTCTCTAATTTAGCCCACTTTCGTACATAGCATTGGCTCTCTGATCCAGTCCACAAAATCTGTCCCCAGTTGAATATGCGATTTAGCGTTGAGCATCCTCCAAGTTTTTAGTTGAATCATCTCTATTATCTTGTTTGGGATTGGTTCGAGATCTTGGAAGATCTTCTTGTTCCATGCTTTCCAGAGTTCCCACCATACTGATTGTGCAATTGCATTCTATATTTGTTGTTGGGTGAGTGATTTCCCAATCTGCGAATGGTAGTTCAAGTGAGTCGGAATGTCTATTGCTGTTGCTGGAGGAATTCTTACTCCCAAGTCCCAACCAATTGTGAATTTCCTTCCATATATTCACAGATGTAGGACACTGCAGAAGTAGATGAATTGCTGTCTCCGTAGTGTCTTCACAAATCGGGCAAAGGGTTGATTGCATTCAATGTCCGAGAAAGTGCTAGTCGGACCCAAAACGGTCAGAGCCTGTTTAGCGCCTAAACGGTCTAGTCGCCCGCCTAAGCGGGCTTTCAAGCGGCCTAAGCGGTAATTCGGGCAAGGCGGAGGGCAACATATTAGTGCTTAGGCGGCGCCAAAGCGGCATAGGCTACCAACTTCTCGAACAGAGATTGCATTTGAATTCCCGTTCTTTCCAGTTTGCCACGTATTGGGATGCGATTCTGTAGAACGCAGATTTCCCAACTTTACTAGATGATGTCGAAACCGATATAAGACACCCCTTTTTGGGGGCCCCCCTCCTTTTTGGGTTTTTTCACCTATTTAGCTCTAGGGTTTATTGGGTTTAGCCCTAGGGTTTATTGGGTTTAGCCTTAGGGTTTATTGTATTTAGTTCTTGGATTTAGGGGATAGGGTTTTAGATTTTTTGGCAGCGAAGCCGCCGCAATATTAATTCTAAAATTATAAATTTGTAAAATTCATACATTTTTACAATTTATACCACTAAAAAGGGGGGAAAAGGGGGTGCGCAGAAGGTGTCCCAAAAAGGAGATGTCTTATATCGGGGTGCGCAGATGGTGCCGAATTCTAATTTGGACCGTTGGATCAAAATTCAACGGTCCAGATCAAAAGTGTTTTAAGTGAACAGTTAAATGAGTCATTTGATCTGAACCGTTGAATTTTAATTCAACGATCCAAATTAAAATTCGGCACAATAATTCAGCACCACTATTCAAGAGTTGAGAATAGACTAATTATTATGACATACATCCCTGGAGAAGCAAGCACCACTTGACTCCCGACGGAACTGGGAAGTTGACGAGTCTGCAGACCCACGTGTCATGGGGGCCCATGGAGGCTGGGGTCTTGACTTGACCCCCGTGGTGCTCTGTTTGTTTGTTGTCCACATCATTCACAAACAAAACAACTTGCGCAAACCGGATCAATCCAATGGGCTGGGCTGGGGACCCCAATTTACCATCACACAAAAAAGGAAATCAGTTTTCAGAGAAAAATGTTTCGCAACTGACATTTACAACACTCATATCACCTGCCAAACCCACTCTTCTCAATAATAGATATATTTTCTGTACTTATTGGCCTATTTTTCAAAATTTGTTTATATTGTTTCCCATCGGGCCGTCTAGATATATTTAAGCGGGTGTTTAGTCGATATTTGGGTGAGAGAATGCTAGGTGAACACCTTCTTGAATATAGTTCTCTATACTGAATCTAGTGGGGGCAGGTGGAAGAATAAATTGTACAAACGGCCAAAAGACACTATTTTTCCAAAGTGAAAGCCAATTGGACAGATTCATGCGTAGATCATTACAAACTTACAAATATATATCATCAAAAGTGTGGAATGGATTGATGAAAACGTCTACAATCACAAACAATAATAATAATAATAATAATAATAATAATAATAATAATAATGACAATACTCTTGATTATTGAATAATTCTATACCGGACAAAATTCTTGCACCAAAAGCGGACGAAATCCAGATGGGAAGTAACGATTGAGTGTCAAAAAGTGTTAGCAATAATATGGACGAATTATATCTCATCACCTATTTTGGTCCGGTATAGCACAACTCCATTTTATTTAGGCATTTGGCATCCTAACTTCATCAAAGAGCATAAGATCATATCAATCCTTTGTCATTGGTGTCAGGCATCTTTATGTGATGATCTTTTCCCAATCATATTTTATTGAATCAATAAATCCTTCAAAAGTCTGCGTCACAATTCTTTTGTCGAAATCTGTGGATACCAACAACTCTATTTATTTTTGTTGTACCCATTGAATATGAAATGCCAAAAGAAATTTATCATGGTTAGAGTAAACCTCCTATTCATTTGTTCTTACCCTTATGAAGACTTTCCACTATTTGTACATTCAAGGACAAAACTTCTTCATGTTTAATAAATCAATGTCCTCTACTCTACTGCTCTGATCCATTATTGACGATGAGGTCCATCTGATGCGAGCAGTTCAGCAGTACCATACATACTACTAAGTACTACAACCACTAAATCAATCTTCCATCTTCGTTGATGAATACCCAGAATGAAAAACGTGTTTTTGGAAGTATTCCTTTTATTGCATCGCTAACTTTCATGTAAAGGAAAAAAAAAGATAACTGGTTAATGGATAGAAAGGAGAATTTTCAAGCTATTGTTCCACGGTAACTTGTTCCTACTTCTAACAGCCTAAAGTCTAAAGAGAGAGGAGAAGAAGCATCGAAAATTTTCTAATTCAGAACAAGCATCCTTATGTCCCGAATTTTAATCCTGACCGTCTCATTTGTTGATCTAACGGCCAGGAGTGGATAACTTAGTTTTTAAATGCTGTTAATCCAGACCGTCGGGTCAACAATGAACAGTTAGGATTAGAACTCGGGCCGATTCGGTATATACCGTCTAGTGGCAGAAAATTTTTGAAAAAGCACAAGCTGTTGGATAATGCTTGGTGAATTTGGTACACCAAGTTAAAAAATTAATTAAAAATAATAAAATTTAAGACCGGTCCCATAATTTTTATATCGAGTGAGGGTAATGGCGATTCTTTTAAAATGTCCCTCGTAATTGCTTCGTAATCTTAATTAATTAGATTATTTAAGAATCGGTGATAAATTTTAATTTAAACGCTCGTATTGATATCGTTTAAGACTAAATTTAAGTTTGTTTCCCTTAAAACTTATATTTAAGCATCACTCTTTTCAATACTATGTCATTTTAAATTAAAAATTACAATAATTTGTAGGACTTAATCACATAACTATATCAAGTGTTGCACTCACCGAATTTTGTGAACATGCAAACCAACAATGTTTTCAAGGTTTACAAAATCTTGTAACTTTTTATTTTGTAATGTTGCATCATTCTTCATGTGCTAACCCGGAAAATATATGTACACCACCAAGGATCAAATGCTAACCCATTCAACTCATGCTCAATTTTTTAGTCTCATCTATTTTGAGCATCTGTTGTCGAAATTCGATAGATATAAATCTGTACTTAGGAGACAAAAAATTTAATGCTCTGTTGTCCATTCGATGATTTTATCACAAGTAATTTCGTATCGTAGTAACTTTGCCAGAGTATAGAGATTTTGGTAAAGACTTTTTAAACATTGGCACCACTTATTGTGCACAAGCTAAACCCACACAACTCAAAGAAGTCAATATATGTACATGTACATGAATATGCAATTAAGAAATTTCAAAAATCGGTCCATAAATTTCATGAAATTGGACCTAAATTTAGCGTTTGGACTTAATATATAAGGTCCCTACTATTCCACTCAATCGGTGGACCTCCTGGAGGTAATAGTTATCACTTCCAACTACATTTTTTGCTTTTCATTTATTCTCTTTTTTTTTTTCAAACTAACAAGTAACAACTCACATGTAGACAAAATTGATGGAAGCCATGTTCATAATAATGTGATTCAATCAATTGGAGATAGATGGATTCTTCGAGGTAGACGATTCAATCGTAATCTATGGTTCATGGGACATTTAAATTTTATCCTATGTTTTGCAAATTTTAATAATCTATCGGATATCAAATAAAACAATGAATCTTTATTACATAATTGTGGTTCGGGAGTTACAATATATAGTCAAAAAAAGTTACAATATATAGTATATGGGAGTTGTACGACAAGTAGAGGTGGAGATTCTCCACCGGACCGCCGGTGCGGCACGGTGCCAACCGCCGCACCGGCCGCCTAACCGGCGGTGCACCGCCGGTTTTGGCGGAGCCAATGGGGAAGTGACGCGTGTCACTTCCACCACCTTATTTTTTTTTAAATTTTCCGGCCGCCGAAGAAGACGCCGGAACAGTGCTTCCGGCAACGTCTCCGGTGGATAAACGCCGAAAAAATAAAAAAAAATTAAAAAAAAGGGGGCGGTTTCCCGGTGCGGTGCACCGGGATACCGCCCACCGCGCGGTTAAAAAACCGCACGGTAAGTGTGGGGGC
>JAOYMZ010025429.1:0-17547 GCA_025802335.1 Pinguicula primuliflora | reverse complement strand
CAATTTTGGTATGTCTTCAATTGCTTGCGGGAGATTTTGGTGTATGCCGAGCCAATTTTGACATTGTCTCCATGTGTTTTGTGGATGAAGAGCTGACTCCTGTTCGCAATCACAGATGGGGCAGCGATCATTCACCAAAGGTATGCCTCTTCTTGCTAGGTTGTCTCTTGTTTCGATCCTGTTATGCATCAATTTCCATTTAAAAGCCTGAATTTTCGTCGGGGTGCATGACTGCCATACCGAACCTGCAACTTCACATGGGTTTTGGGTATTCCATTCAGCTTCCATCAATTTTGCATACTCATCTGCTACACTGTATCTTTGGTCTACCAGTATCCATTTATCATCAGCATCTGTTGGAGGTGGTGCAGTTACTAGGATTTCCAACAGCATCTGTTGGAAATCTCCAACATATGCTGTTGGGAATCTAACGAAGCCGACGCCATAATTTGGAAAATTCAACGCATCGTTGGATTTCCAACGGCATAATTTGGAAAATCCAATGCATGCATTGCATGTGGTGGAAATCCAACCCAAGGATGCGTACATTGCATTGGATTTTCCAACATTTTTTAAATGTTTTTTTGATTTTTTATTAATAAAAAATAAAAAGATTTATTAAATTTTCCAGTGGCGGGGCGCCTGGACGGCCACCGAGGTGCCCTTGGCACTCCCGGGACCACCGAGCGCTCAGGGAATGCCCACCAACTTCTCGAATCTTGATTTATATGCTGTCTAACATTTAAAGTCATAGCTTTTTATTGCATCTGTATTTTCGCTAAGCATGAGCCTGACCGTATTAATTACATATAAGCTCACTTTCTCATTCTTTGCAATGAATAAAAGAAGAACTATCAAAATAGTACTGAGAACCTACGACCAACTAGTTTTACCTAGTATAGATTGTATTCATTTTGTGTTGTTCTTGTATTTTCTCTTAATATTTGCTACCTACTCTTTGTCTTAACATAGTATTTAGGATTACTATCCTGCTGAAGATTGAGAAACCACATAAAATATCAATAGAACAGCCTTCAAATCTTAGGTCATCAATCTAGAATACAAAGATACAAATCCTAGTATGTTGTTACTATGCCAGAATTTCACTACTAAAGCTATAAAAACAACACTTACACCTTAACAAATCGCAAAGATCTCTTAACGAACTTTGTAAATCAGTCAAGGATTAAGATTTTAGCCGATCATGGCAAAAGAAATGATGAGCTGTTTCTGGCTAGTGTCGCATCTACCGAGCCCTCATACAAGGTTTAATATGTTCCTTAATCTCCTAACTAAGCTAAAAAAGTAGCAAAGTGGCTTAAGGGTCGAATCCACAGTGAAAGGGAAATTATCTCAACTTATATGCTTACTAAAGATGTTGCAAAAACAAAGAAAACTAGGGGGTGTTTTGTGATTTATGAATTGAAAATGATCATAAACTAAATCTAACTAACTAAGAACTATGAATACGAAAGATTATAGGGAGGAAATCCTTTCTACTGACTTTTTTATTCATGAGAAATTACATTGAAGCATACGGTTAATTGGTGCATCATTTAGAGATTTGTGTTGATACGTATTATTTGCAACCTACTACTATATTTGCTGACTTTAAGCCTTATTAAGGATCTAAATACTTACCATCTTTTCTAGTTAACCTAGAAATCATAAAAGCCACCAAGAAAGTTGAATATCCAACGGCCAGCTAGACTAAACTAGTGTAGGTTTCTTCTTCATTTATTCATATTTTAGCCTAATGTCTACCGCCTATTTAGTCTTAATCTAGTGTTTAAGCATGATAATAGTATGTAAAAATGATATTGTTGAATCTCCTAATACATACTAGCAAACAATCATGAAAGAGAGGTAATGATTAGCTACTTCATACAATTCCTACATGAATTCTATACTAGTTTCAAATTATGAATGTAATATCAAACTGAAAATTAAATACTAGCACTTGCCAAAGCTTCATACCAGTCTTAGAACTTGTAGATCAGCATAAAAGAAAACCTTTTAGCTGCTTGTCACAACAGAAACAAGCAGGAGAAGTGAATTCATTCTTGGATAAGATAAAAACAGCGTGTGTTCTTGGAGTTGTATTGCTGAGAAACAAACTAAAATCATTTGAACATGAAGGGAAAACGTAATAATTTGCTATGTGACGACGTTCTAAGGTGTTTATGACATACTCTGGTTATGCTTGTGTTGGGAAAACGCAGCCTTATTTAAAGAAGCAGAAAATAGAAGCAACAAGTAAAAGTCTTCATGTTTATCTTCTTGAAAGTATTCACACTTTCATGCATTTCCCCTGTATCTTTGGCTTGAACCTGGTTTTCTTTGCATCTCCTTACTGAATTGGACCTCTAATTGATACCATATAACTCCCTGGAAGGTCAGGATGTCGAGTTCTTCACGGATTCATCACAAAACATCTTCTTGGAAATGGATAAGGCGTGAGAGTAGAATTTCAAAAAATGTGAGCATACTTTCCTGCTAATATATGGATTTTCGAGACATTTTTTTTGGAAACTCTCCTTCTACAATGTTGTAGAGTACTCCAATATTAACAAAACTTCCGAAGACTTCATTTCCAAAAGATCAAAAACCATGGAAATCGGTATAATTAAAAGTCAACTAGATGCTTGAACATTTTTTACTCACAGAATTAGGGTGTCTTCTTTTTGATTGATATTTTCCTCCTCAGGACTTTAATGAGTAAGATGACTAGTTGTATGCCTTACTAAGGTGATGTTAAATATATTCTTATTCTCTGATCATCTATATCCCCATCTATAAGCTGGGATTATGCCTTCAAAAATGGATGAAAGTACTGCTTTTTTTCATATATTTTATGAGTAAGTCATCATATAATCATTGAGTTTCTTCCTTTGCCTCAGCCAAAACTGAGTTGATATTTACTTATTAAGGTAATATAAGGTCTTTATTGTATAAATAAGCTCAAAACAACACATTGAATGGACTTGAGGGTGAAAAAGTTTCAAGATAGGAATAAGAGTTCATCCTTTTGAAAAAAGTCTTTTGAGTTAAGTAACTTTTCAACTTACACTCAAATGCCCATAAATCATGCAAATAAATCTTAAATGGATGTGAGAATCCAAAAACATCAAAAAAACGATGAGTACGAGTGAATAGTCGTCAAAATAGTGCTACAAGGCCCTTGATTAAAGCGTACGAAGCCACAACCACAACCACAACACACTACGCGCCAACCATAACCCAACAACTAATATGAGGGTTTTGAGCTCTCCTAACCGTATATTTTACGGAATGGATTTTATATTTAGTTATTTAATTATTTTTGTATGATCATTATTCATAGATTAGCTTGAATATTTTAGTCAATATTTTGAATGATGATTTTTGCTAAGATTGTAAGACTTTCCACAATGGTTGTGGAAACTTCCTCCTCCAATCGATAGCAAGTCTTCATTTGGTGGGGGAAGTTTTCATTATTCATGAACACCCCATGGAAGTGGGTGGAAGGAAGGTGGGTTGAAGGATTTCCTTCCACACACTTTCCTCCACAATAATAATAATATAATATAAAAAATATTATATAAATTATTTAATATATTAATTATTTATTATTTAATTAATATTTAATAAAAAAAGTATAATAAAATAAATTATAAAATAATAATAATAAAATTGCAGGGGTGGAAATTTTCTTTTATGATTGTGGAATATAGAGGATAAATAGGAGAAAGAAAATATGGCGGATAGATAAGAGAGAGAAAAGTGGATTGATGTGATAGGTATAGGTAAAAAGGGAGGAAACTTTCTTTATGGTTGTGGACGGCCTAAGCTAGTATTTGAGCCCTTGGTATTCCTCTTGGCATGCAGTTGAGATGTTAATATGAGCGAGCATACACACCTCATACTGTTTTTGTACAAAAATGATACAGAACACAAAATAAAAATGGGCACGATTTGTGCTCCCTCTCACATAGGTGGGAGCCCACACACTCACCAATATATGTGTGTGCTTAGACAGTATCGTGTTACTTTGGTGCAGTAATATCGTGCACCATCTCACCTTTTTGTGAGCTAATTTACACAGCTCACAATTAATTTAAGATGTTCAGAATAGAAAAATGAGAATTAATTTAGTAACTAAAAAGAAAATGTGAATGCTCTACTAGCGAACCTTCTTTACAAAACTCAGGACTTCTGTAAGGCATCACTCGGCACATAACTACTTTGCACCGCACATAAATAATGAAATATACACACGATGATGTTTATTCAAAGATTGTGAATGTGCAGTGCGTGGCTGGGGTGCTTTTTAGAATTCTTCCTTTAAACTCCGTCCTATTTTGAAAATCCACAAAGAAGCGTTCGTGTACGGAAAAACACAACGAGATCCAAGGGGTCAATCAGAACAGTTCCCGATCAGAACGGAAAAAAAAATCGATGGATTCTCCTGTGGTCTACGCCGTGGAAGACAGGGACTTAGACGACGCCGCGTTATGGGCCGTCATCGATTCCGCCGCTGCCGCATCTATGTCGTCGTCGTCCTCCTCCTCCTTCGCCGCCGCCACCACAAAACCTGGTACCAAACTCCTCTCCCCGATTCCGTTCCCCATTCCCTCGCCGCAACCTAAATTACCAGCTCAAACTGGAAATCACCAATATAATTACAACCAGAATTCCGACGGCGAGGTCGTGCAGAATCACCGCTTTGATAAGATTTCCAGAACGTCTACTACACCACGCTTGTCTGACGCCAGCTCTCCACAGCCGATGATGGTAAAGTACGCGCAACCACCACCTATCACTCCCCCAGCTTACATTTCAAATTCACCCAAGAGGAGAGCTCTTGATTTGGCGAGTTATCAAAGTCCGAATGTTTCGGAGGTGAGTTATGAGAAGGCAGAGATGAGTCATTGCCTGGCCACTCAGTTTCCGACGGTTGCACTGTTTAAGGAGTACCAAAAGGCTGCTATGGCGGTGAGTATTTGCATTTGTGCTCATTTGTAAATCCCATCTCTAAGGTTTCAGCTTAGAAAAAAAATCTATGTATATATTATTTTCTTTCTGGATATAGGCAGATCTGTTGATGTTTAGCTGATTATGCACCATTATATTATGATGTTGTCTCATTGTGTTACATATTGTTGAAAGACGGACGTATTTTTGTTTGATGAAGGCCTGTAGGCTGCCTATCCTGCAATCAAACCAGACCTAGATTACATTAGTGTAATGAACAACGAAGTGATAATCATGAGTTGATATTTCTTCACAGATATTGGAGAAAAGTGACTATTCAATTATATCAGGGAATACTTATATTAAGAAATCAGGTATATCTTGAATCCATGTCCCTAGGACAAATAGTTGTCCTATGTTGTGTGATAAACTACATGTCTAAACAGGCTGGAGAAAGATATCCTTTTATTTCAACCTTTCGTATGAAATCAAAGACAAGACCATCGAATTTGATGAGAATCGCAATGTTCAGCGGGCTGAGTTTGTCGTTCGTGCGTACATGCAGTATGTTTTATTCCATCAATATAGGAAAATACTAGTTTTTTAGTTTTACATATCAACTCCTTGATGACGGAGAAAAACTGTGGTTTCTTTCATTTTTTGTGACAGTGGTGGAAGGTTTTCAGATGGATGGGGTTCATGTGAACGAAGGGAAAAGAGGTTTATGAAACCAAATCATGATATTCCATGTACTGCAGAAACTAGAGCCAAAAATAGGGCATGCCAGGTTTGCCCCATCTTCTGAACTTGTTGCTCTTTTGTTAACCTCTGTCTCATATCGTAACCACTACAGTGTTGAACATATGAGACATAATATTTATATCTGTTGTATAATTATGATTTATCTATGGTTCATTTTGTATGTGGAGGAACTGTTACGATCCCGGGATCGAAGTAGAGTAGAAGGTAGACTCTTGATGGGGAGACCAAGATCCTGTTTAGAACTACTTGAGGAAATGTAAAGACTAATGTAATAGAAGGGCTTCTTGTTTATTGATAATTCTTTTCAAGTCTTGCATCCGCCTATTTAAACCGTCCTTACAAAGCATGCAAAAAGGGACCACATTTACTAATCTACACATTAAGCCAAAAGGCTATGTAAGGAGATTTGATCTTGATGTTGATGTAGATTGATTGAGGTTATTTCTTGAGCTTGTGCTCAGTCCTTGTTCCTTCTTGTATGGACTTGTTAGCTTCGTAACAGTAACGTTATGGTTAATCATGTTTATCGTTATGTACAATGATACATTACTGACAACTAAATGTTTACAGGACTTGCTTGGAATTGGAGAGTATCTTCCTGGTGCAAAGAATGCTCAATGAGTTAGCAAATGTTCATTGTTCCTACTTGTATCTAGTAAATGTCAGGCTGATTTTAAGTTCAGGTACATCTCTGGCCCTAATACATGAGTAGAGGATGCAACATTCATTGAGCATCATATTCATCACGCCCTATAAATAGAATCTATATTCCTGCAGACGCTTCGGTTTAGCAACTGTTGAACCCCTATGCCATCAACAAAAGAAAACAATGCCATTGGCGATTGGCTGGAGGTATAATGCCGTCTTGTGTTAAGTATGCCATATTGCAGGTGGTTTAGAGATTATCACGTTGTTCTTAATGAACAATTTTAGTGTGTGGAGTGTGAAAAACGAAACTCAGCTTATTTTATTCCGTGGTATGAATTGTGATTCTTGAGTCTCCGTGGTGGTTGCATCGATATTAACATAACCGCGTTGAAATGGATAAATTGCATGAATGACCTCGGCGAAAAGTCAAAAAGTAATATTGTATTTTATTTTTGATTTATTTTTATTATTCTTTTATTTAAAAGGTATTAAAAGAAAAAATAAAATAAAATATTAAATCGTCTTGATACTTTCTAGTCAAGTCAATCGTTCAAAGACTTTTCACTTTCATTTTATCACTGTAAAAAAAATCCCATTGAAAAATTCAAAAATCTCGATTCGAATTGTCTTCAACACGTTGATGGATATATCGTCGAACACGCATACACGAAAGCTCGTTCATATTTTTGGTGATCAAATATTCGATGAAAATGCCTAAAATATGCTCACGAATTACTCTTCACAGGAAGGAAGAAGAACAACAATTTTAAGAGAATTCCAAGCATCTGTCGAACTTGCTGAAATGTCGCGGAGGAAAATGGTGTTACGGACGATACGAAAACATCAAGAAATATGAGTTTGAGGGTGGGAGATGACTCTGGTAGACACATTGCAAGCCTTTCCCCATCTCGAAATCTTACAACACACATTTTGAATGAAATTTGTACATTGCGACATGATTACACGACTCCATTCATGGTCTAAACGAAATCATAAAGTTCTGATTGTACGTGTGCAAAACTCTCATATACGACCCCATCGGGTTCCGAACGGAGTCAATATTACCAATCTGCAGTTTTGTTTGATCAATTTTCTGATTTTGTTTGGTTGTGTGAAACATATACACATATGCCCATATGTGCTGATGCACCTGAACGGTTAAGAATTCCAACATACCTATCATCGGAGGTCTATGACAACGCGCATGTGGAGTTCCAGTGAAGATAACAGTGCGCCAATCTCTATGGGTTATAGGGAAGATAAAGGAGCATTTGACAAACAAGAGCTCGCCCAAATCTGAAGAAGTTGTTTCGAGCATTTATTAGACTTGTCCTTGGACGTCACAACGGACTACGTTTCCTGGGCAACTTGCCCATTTTTTAATGATAAGACGAATCGATACGCCTAAGCGGAAAGAGCTATGGTTGTTGATAGAACGGAAACCAATCCATTTTGGTATCCATGAGTTTGCAATGGTGTCAGGATTGAAATGCTTGAAGAAACCAGATTCTTATCATTCTGTCCGTAATAATCATATAAGAGATAAGTACTTCAAAGGACGCACGCACATCAAGTTTAAAGACCTCAAGAAGACATGGATGAACCAGACCAAAAGAGAATATAACAATGAGGTGCAATTATCTGAGGTTAGAGCTCCGAAGAAAAAGAGAAAGAGTACGAAGTCTGATGCGGCTGCCGAGCTGCAATTGTCTGAGGACATGGTCTAGACGAAGAAAATGAAGAAGAAGAAGAAGAAGAAGAAGAAGAAGAAGAAGAAGAAGAAGAAACATCACAATAATGAAACTTATGCAGTTGCCGAGCTGCAATTGTCTGAGTACAAGGTTAAGAAGACGTAGAAAATAAAGAAGAAGAAGCATCACAACAATGCGACTGATGCAACTGTCGAGCAATAATTATTTGAGGACTGGGTCCATAAAACGAAGAAAATGAAAAAGAAGAAGCATCACAGCAATGCGACTGATGAGGCTACCGAGAGGCAATTGTCTGAAGACAGGATCCAACTATCAATGTCATACCTGCTTGAGGGAGTGATCCTAGCATGTGATTCAAAGAAACGAGTCGATGAATTTGTTGTGAGAATGGTACATGATTTGTCTACATTTAATGCCTATTCATGAAATAATAAAGCTTACGTGGAGATCGTCCATAGTGTTGATCATAAGAACCTTTGAATAAAGTGCTCAAAGTACCGTGAACGAAGGCAAAAAGAGACCTACACGCCGACAGGTTTCCAGTTTGCTTTCATGTGAGACGTTTATTATTTATTGATGTTCTCATATATAGAGTTTAACGTGGAGATGTACCTAAGAAGTATGTGTATTCCATTGAAATTGATATGAGCATTGGAGGCAGTTATCAAGCTCTTCTCAATGAGTGACAACCGCATAGTTGATGGAAGCATGATGAGGTTTCTTAGGTGCCTGAACTGGAGTTGTTGTCCGGCGATGAGCAGTCAGGAAGAATTCATTGATGCTTTTCGCAATAAAGGGTAAATCATGCACGAACGACGTGCAACATTCAGAATTCCCATAAGCATTACTATGGGTAAATTACACCTGTCGTGATTCACCCACCTTAAGCATGATTGTGTGCCTCCGTATATACTGAACATGTACATCCCATCTATCGGATGCATCCACGATGCCCTGATATCGTATACGGGATCCGACAGCACATTCAGAAATCTTCCGCATGCACTACACTGGGTACATCATTCCTGTTAGGATCACTCTGTGTATCTGAGGCCATGCACGAACGATGCACGTTCTTAACCTAACAGTTATTTTCTCGATTTCTCTCTCAGGGAGTTCTCTGTCCGATCCTGAAACCTTCGAGGGAAGTGAGTGAGATGCCATATATGAAGGATATTGAGGACATGTTTGAGTGTATGGATGAACGGATCACTAAATTGGTGGAATTGATCAATACATCTGGGTCTGTTTTTATTCTGCAGACGACTCCCACGAAGAAGAAGACGAGCTATCAACTGAGGAACGACAGTTTCATGCCTTGCCACAATTATCTTATGATTCTCATCCTACTACTCAGTGGCCTGTTCCGACGAGTCACAAGACTGCATTTCCCGATTCCAATGCTAATTCCTCGGTGGAAAATAAGAAGATAGAGGATCAATTCAGGAATGTTAATTTTTTATGGGGGTTAGGGCCAGAATTGAAAACCAAAGCGGCACAATTGTTAAGCTGTATTATCGGGACAATGGAGTGAAAGAAATATAAATTGAAGTGTTGCGGAACAAAATTTGGAATTTGGAATGTCACTGAACCAAGATAGTCGATGACTGCTTTAACATGGATGTCTCCTCTATGGGGCCATTCACTGCCTCTATGGAGTTAGCCGGCGCCTCAATGGAATCAGTCGCCGCCTCCATAGAGCCAGTTCCCGCCTCTAAACCAGCCACCGCCTCTGTGGAGTCAGTCGTCGCCTCTATAGAATCATCTGTTGGTGCAAGTTAGAAATCGTACATGTACATATACGACAACTCTACACGATGTTTTGAAGGCACGGTCGTGCCACCTGGTCCTGTATATTCGGAAGACGTATACGATGAAGAACCTAAGTGTACGTCTGCAATGATCGTAAATGAAGATACTGGTGAAGAACAAGAAGTAGTTTGGAGTACAAAAAGGAAATGGGGGCCGTCGAAACACCGACACTTGATATTTCCACGGCCTAAGACTAAGAGAACGAAGACAATTTACAATCCAGATGCATTTACAGGTGCGGAAAAATAATTCAAACAACGTCTGGAATTTCTAACAAGTTGGATGAATACGAGTGATGCAACACGTTATTCGAATGACATTCGTTGTAATTTTATGGACTTGGAACCAAAATTCTTCGCAGAACTTATGGAAAAAATGTTTGGTTGGAGTATACTGTAAGTATTTATTCTGATGGTTTTGCTCTAGTAATTTATTTAACCATTAGCTGTACCATACTAATGGTTGATTTTCCACTTTCTCTTAAAATGTTGATTAAATCTTTAATCCTATGAGGAAGTGATATGATAAATACAAGAACATCTTCTCACAAGATGTTGTACTTGCCTCGACTAGTTTATGTAGCATTATCTTCTTCTTTTTTTCCCCAAAAAATAGATTCATTCATTGATAAAGCTGATTGTAGTACAAGGTTGAGTGTCCCGTCCCCTAGCTGCTAAGCTTATATGGCTGTAGGAGTTCGTCTCTAGCTCGGTTGGGGGACAACTTCACGGCTATAGAGTTTAGGTTGGATAACTGACGTGATCTTCATCTGGCAAAACAAAAATGGACCTTTCTCCCGGATGGAGCATCTAGTTCGAGATGATAGTTTCTTCTATCGTAATACCGTCCGGGAAGGCCTTCAACAGAGCTTGTAGGTGATCAAGTTGGATGGACTAGCAGAAGGGGTTCTCAACATCCTATCTGCCCATGAAGTTCACTGGCCAGAATCCTTAAGTGGAAAAATAGAAACCTATTAAAAAGGAATTCTACCCACTGATCCACCTAGGGCCTATACGACCAGACTAACAGGGGATAACCTACCCGTCCGGTCCCTACTAAGTGAAGTGGGTAAATCGTTCTGCCTCTTCAAAACCTTCTATGTAGCATTATCAATGTACTTTGTGATGACAAAAAAGATTGTGCACATAGGAATAGAATGAAATCCTTATATGGGATGTTCAATAAATACGTAAAACTGACCCACCAAAAAGGAACCAACATGGTTGACTTGAAAGACCGTGTACATGCCCTGGCTTGTGAGAACGGACCATTGGGTGGTGGCTGTCTTGCACTTGGAAGGAGGTCGGATCACCGTTATTGACAATCAGCTGACAGTGTATTCAAATGATCAGATCCAAAAGTTTCTGCGTCCATTATGCACACAAATGATGGAGATTCGAAGCCTTTTAAAGAGAGTGCCATGTGGGGTGAACTACTCATAGAAAATGTATGGAAATGTTCCCGCCCCCGAGAATCCCTTTCTTATGAGCTTCGATCTGATCATGCGGACATAGGATAATAAATTTATTTCAGTGACTCATATGTTAGTACATGTCAATTATTGTTTTAATTCGTTAACAGTTTGTTTCATTAATTTATATACAGTGGAGGCTGTGGGGTCTACATGTGCAAAAACATCGAATTGCCCATGATGAACACAAATCTCAAGGATTACATGAATAATGATATACTGTTATAATATCAGTAACTATATGCTATATCAATTTTTGAAAAATGTTTGGAACCGTAACAATGTATACTTTAGGAAATTTGATGTGTTTTGATTCAATTCAATGTGTACGAACGAATTTCACAAAATCGACATGACTCGTCGAGTTAAGAACGAATGCCATAGTAAGATTTACGCAACTCACCAAAATCCGAGTTTAGGGTTTAGGGCCCGACTGAGGTATCCGGATTCACCACGTATAGTCATGCTCTTTCCGTCAGTCATGAATAGAACAATGTATAAGGGGAACGAATGCTTAGAGAAACTGACAACCAGGTATGGAACTCAGGAAACACAAAAAGATGATGTATCAAACAGTGGCCAAAAACTGTGGTAAAGTGCAGATGAAATAGAACACTCTGAATCAGAACAAGAAGATTTTCAAACTCATCACTCCAACAATTATAAACGCAAGCAAAAGAAATCAACCATCATAACGGCTGAACATTTTCTGGACCCATCAAATCCGTAAGCAAGATACCCCATAAGATCTCATAACAGAAAGTTCATAAATGAATAATATACTTTTCTGGAATTTAAGAGTTATAGGGAACTCCTTTACAATAGGAAGACTGAAAAAGTTAATTAAAACTCACAAAACCGAGCTATTAATAATCTAAGAACCAAAGATTAGAAGTTCTAGTATTCTCACAACTCTACAGAAACTAAAATTTGACAATGGAATCTCCAACACATCAGGATTCTTTGGAAAGCTCAAATCTCTTGCACAATACATCAAGATACAGATCAAATGCTAGTCATAAAATCAAGCATCCTAATCAAGCATCATTGCTGGTATATATGCAAAATGTATTAGAATAGAAAGGCGCTCCCTGTGGCAAAGCAAGAAAACTCTCACTGCTGCCATCTCAGAGCCTATCTGATAAGGGTAGATTTTAATGTGGTGACCTCTCAAGTCGAAAAATCAGGTGGTAGACCTATACACATGGTCTCTACCTCAGATTTTTATTTCAACAATCAATCATTGCAAACTCATTGATGCATGGTTTCTCGGAAGTAGATTTACCTGGTGTAATCACCAGGGAATCAGAACGAGAATTCTTAAGCGTCTGGATAGAGTTCTCCTATTAGAAAGCCGCTAGGTAAATGTCCCCCTATGCAAGTAACACACTTGCATCGAGGCCAATCAGACTATTCTCCACTCCAAATTCAGCTATGTCCTCTACTCCCTTCAGGCTCTTCCAGATTTCAGTTTCATCAATTCTTGATTTCACACTCCACATTCATTCCACTAGATGAAGAATCCTGGAATCACCCTATTCCCTCCACTTCCTTTATGAATGCTTTTCAATTTAAACTGAAAAGATTAAGGAAAGATTTATAAAGCTGGAATAAATCAACATATGGCAACATATTCCAAAAACTTCAACAACAGAAGATTAAATTCTAGAGCTAGAATCACTGTATGAATCAACAACTCTCGAAGACTACAAAATTAATTTAAATAAAGCAAAAGCCGTACACACTAAGCAACTAATAGTATAAGAAATATTCTGGAGAGAGAAATCCAGAATTAAATGGCTAAAAGAAGACGATAAAAACACTAAATTCTTTCGTAAAACTATGCAAATTAATAGATTAAGAAACACAATGCTCATGTAAAAAAATGAAGCTGGGGCTATCGTAAACACCTCAAACATTCCCAAACTACTAGAAACTCATTTCTCTAATTTGTTAACAGCAGAACCTACAACATATTCAGACGACTTACTTAAAGAAATCCCCAAAATAGTAACATCAGAAATGAATCAAAAGCTAACTGAATGGCCAAATTTAAAAGAATTAAAAGTTGTTTTTGAGCTAAATAAAGATAGTGCTCCCAGTTCTGATGGATTTTCGGGCGCCTTTTCCCAATCCTGTTAGGATATCATTTCCCAAGATCTTCATAATCTAGTGCTAGAGTTTTTCAACGGCTCGGTGCTCTCAAAAGCCATGACATGCACACTAATTTGCCTAATTCCAAAACTTCAAAATTCCACCAAATGCTGAGAGCTTAGGCCCATTAGTCTTTGTTCTTTCAGAGGAAAAGTGATCACCAAAATCTTAGCCAAAAGACTCAGCTATTCTACATTCCCTCATCTCACCACAACAGAGTTGTTTTGTGAATGGAAGGTAAATCTCTGATAACATATTACTAGCCCAGGAAATGTTACATTATCTTGATAAAAAAAACAGGATTCAATGTAGCGATCACATTAGATGTAATCAAAGTATTTGACAGAGTCTCCTAATTTTTTCTAATCTCCACTATGAGATCCTTTGGGTTTTCTGATGACTTCATAGACATGATTTGCAGATCAATTTCCAACTGCTCCTTCTCTATCCTCACATATGGTCAAATTCGTGGTTACTTCTCATCCACAAGAGGTTTAAGGCAGGGTGATCCACTGTCCCCCCTGCTCTTTATAATTGTCTCGGAAGTCCTAAGTATGAATCTAAACAAACTGATGAATGATAAACCTTGGTGCTCATTTAAAGTGCCAACTAGTTGCAAAAATATTTCACATCTAGTTTATGCAGATGACATTATTCTATTTAATAGAGGAACCAGAACAGCTTTGCAAGCCTGTTTTAATTTGCTCACATCCTACGAACAATTTTGTGGACAATTAATTAATATATCCAAAAGTACCTTCATCATATCTAACAAAGTCAAAAGATCAATAAGAAACTCAATCTCCCGTTGGATAGGTTTAAAACACTCACCGCAGCCTATGACCTACTTAGGCACTCCTCTCTATCAAGGGAGGAAAAGATCACACCTCTTTGCTCCTCTATTGATCAAAATACAACACAAACTTGAAGGATGGAGTACCAAATATCTAAGTCAAGGGGGAAGGCTAATCCTACTAAATTCTGTATTCTACAGCATCCCAATACATCAAATAGCCACATTACTTCCCTCAAAAGTTAAAATAAGAAAATAGAAAAAATGTTTGTCAACTTCTTATGGGAAAAAGGGGAAGGTAAACAAAAGCTACACTGAAAATTTTGGAAAAACATATGTCTCCCACAAGAGGAAGGGGGTCTGGGAATCATGCGAATACAAGACATATGTCTAACCACAAACATGAAACTTTGGTGAAAATTTAGAAAATGTGATTCTCTTTGGGCCAAATCCATGCATGGAAAATATTATAAGGATCTCCCTCCACCTTGTGCTCCTGTTAGACATTATCCTTCTCATGGATGGAAACTTCTAATAGAATTCCAGCCACTTATGCTGAAATACACCAAATGGTTCATAGTAGAGGGGAAAATAAGTGTTTGGTTTGATAGATGGATGGAGGGTGATGCACTAGTTGAAAGGGTGTCTGTTTACTCTTCTTGCATTACATGTAATATATAATCATATGTGGCACACTAGCAGTTTACAGGATTTTATCCTCCTCCCCCCCCCCCCCGATCTTGCATGACATCCTACATACTCTTACGCAATGCGATATAGCCTGCCCATGCTGGGAACTTGAGTACACTGGTATATTTTCAAATAGACCAGCAAGGGAGTTAATTCGTTATAAGGATAAAAAAAGATAGCAGATTCTCTAAAATCTGGAACATATATATTACCAACAAAATCAGTTATTTCTCTGGAAAGCACTGCAATCTATATTGCTTGTAGATGACTGGATTAAATCAAAAGGCATCTCTTCGGTGTCAAGATGTCACTACTGTAGATTCAGTTCACAGGAAGAGACACTGGATAAGTTATTTGTACAAAGTGAGACCGCATAAGAGCTCTGGCCTCCCTTTGAGAGCATCTGTGAAGTTGTTGCTGCTAAGCCTACGAGCATCTGGCATCAGAAGATGGATACATGGCTCGATTCCGCAGGTAAAAATAAAGTTCACTCCTTTGTTTGCTTTATAACTTTTGAAGCTATTTGTTGGTAGATTTGGAAAGACAGATGCACGAAACAGTTCGAAGATAAAGAAATGGACTCACAGCATATTCAGCAAGCGGCAGAAAATCCAATAAGGGAAGTGTTAAAATCCTCCAAACTCTCAAGCTCTTTGAACTTAGCAGAAGCTAGATGTTTACAAAAGTTGTAAATAACATTACCTGCTAGCTTACCTCAAGCTATAACTCGGTTGCCCTAGAATTTTCTGGTGGCCACCATAAATGCAAGCCTCTCTCCTTTGACATGTTGGCTCATAATAAATGCTAGTTCGTCAACACATAATAAATGCTAGCCCATGCTGGCCGCTTTATGGAAATGGAAGGATTTGGTGTCAAATCCTTCTCCCCCCCCCAAATCTGGGATTTAGTGAATCAATCATGCCATAGATAGAGTACTATTTCGCCTATATATATTGTAAAGCAACATTGTGTATCAAGAGTAGAAGTGAATAAAATACAAGAGAGAGTTTCTCTCGTGGATGTAGGCATGACCGAACCACATAAATTTCTTCCTTAATTTATTCAACTTGGTATCGGAGCAGGTCAATCCTGCATCATTATTTACTTACTAATTTTCTGTCGAGAATCCAGAAAAAATTCATCATGACAGACCAAACGGCGCTCATAGAAGTAGCAAAAATTCTCGGCGACCAATTAATCTAGATCTTGAAGGAGCTCAGTTCTCTGGGTCATTCGGAGGGACGACCATGGGAAGCAACTGCGAAAACTCGTGATACCGTTACTTTGGGAGACAAATCGACAGAAAATGTGTCTGTCACCATCGGAGTTGGTAGGGGAGAGCCCAACTACCGCACGCCCAACTGCAGTTGGAAGGAAAAAGGTGGCAAAGAAGATGACAGATTCAGAAAATTGTAGATACAAGAAAAACAAGAAAGAGATAGTGATGCGAAACAAGAAAAAATGCATGGAAAGAAGGTAGCCCCTGACAAGACAATCAATTAACATGGAAAGCATCATGGTTTTGGTCGGATGAATATTAAAATTGGTGGTCATCATCAACATAAGTGGGCTCCACCTCAAGAAAAGATTTGTAATATTGAGGGATCTTTAACCGACAGAAGGTGTATTATTGATGAAATTTCTGTCAATTCCGTCATGAAAAATGGAGGAGACAAATGCATCTCAAGGGGAAATTTTCGAAGCATTAGAGACGGTGCAAGTAAGGGAACAAGAGGGGCAAAATTAACCTCTCGTAGTGCTAAGTACTTTTTCGTGGGTTGTTTTAGAGAACCCAATGAATCAATACCTTAAATTAATTCATGTTATAACAATGGGATGAAGAAGAATGATTGGATTTTTGATTGTGGAGCTACTAACATGGTCACTTATGACCACTTTGATATGATTCACATTCAGACTCCTCAGAAGATATTCATTCAAACAGCCAATGGGAGAAGCTACCTATTACTGGCGGAGGAACTATTGAGATAACACCTTCGTTAAAATTATCAAATTATCTTCTTGTGCCATCTATATCTCATAAGTTGCTTTCTATCAGACATATCACGAAGGAGCTGAATTGCATTGTACTGATGCATCCATCATTTTTCATTTTGCAGGATATCCAGACGAAGGAGATTATTGGTCATGACACTGAACGGGCGGGACTGTACTACATTGATCAAGTGAGCCCATCCAAAACACTTTCCATTCGTAGCTCCCAAGTCCAGAAAAGTTGGTTGTGGCACCAATGCTTAGGTCATCCTTCTGACAACTATCTCAAGCATTTATTTCCTTCCTTATGTGGTTTTCCCATTACATGTAAATCAATTCGTCGTGCTAAAGCTCATAGAGCATCCTTTACTTCGAGTACTTCTCGTGCTGAAAAACCATTTTCCTTGATTCATTTTGATGTTTGGGGTCCTGTCCCAATTGTTGTTGGTAGTGGATTTCGATATTTTGTGCAGTTTATCAATGATTGCACTCGATTCAGTTGGATTTATTTTGTGAAGAATAAAAGTGAGGTCATTGACAAGTTTATTGAGTTTTAT